>CAUYLG010008831.1:0-68012 GCA_963573385.1 Cacajao melanocephalus
ACATTTTCTTTATCCAGTTTATCACTGATGGGCATTTGGGTTGGTTCCAAGTCTTTGCTATTGTGAACAGTGCCACAATAAACATATGTGCGCATGCGTCTTTATAATACCCACACCGTTTAGGACTCAGGAGGTGCCAACCAGGGAGCTGAGTTGTCCAGTTAGTCCATGATAAGAGACAGGCAACTTCCTTTTTTTGCACCATGACCCCAAATTAGAAGGACCTTGTACAGATGTAATAGGCCTAGCCTTGTTGGGCCCCAGGGGCTTATTCTCAGAGGGAGCATAATACAGTGGAAAAAAATAAACACCGAACTTGGAGCCATACTTTCTGTCTTAAATCCCAGTACTACTCATAGTTTTGTGTTTTGTTTTGTTTTGTTTTGTTTTTTTACTTTGGGCAACTTGCTAAACTTCTCTGAACATTAGATTTTTTTGGGGGGTCATATTACCCACTTAAAGATTTTTTTGGGAGATCATGTTACTCACTCTAAAGAGTAGAGATAATACTTGCAGTGTACCTGGTACAGCATAAGTGAATTGTATAATGTGCCTCGGCATGTATATTACAGAGGTACCTAAACATAGGACAGTTGTGCAGACTAGATGAGAAAACAAATGTCAAAGCATAAACATCACTTTCCTTTCCCCAAGCCCTATTCATGTGTTAAGGAGGCTATGTCCTTTGATATGTCATTCTCCGTAGCCTAATATCTTTCCTCAAGCTTTACTTTCAGAAGCTGATATTCTGCTGGTACTGAGAAGGGGAGGCTGAATTGGCACTAGAATGTTGACAGAGGATTTGTATAAATGCAATGAGAAAAGAGCCTCCCAAATAGATAGTATTGCCGCTGACTGATGTTCAGGAAGACTTTAAGCATCTGGTGTAAGATCTCACACCTCTGGAACCCTGCGTCTGCTTGTTCTGGAAGAAGAATCAGGAAGTAGAAAGAGTGAGAACCAGAAAACCTGTCTCTGCCCCTCACTACTCAACCTCTCTCTGCTTCGGTCTCCTCGTCTCTAAAATGTGGCTAATAATTCTACTGAGGATTTTGATGAGAATTCTATGAGATGACTGGTGGACACATCTAGCCAATGCCTAGGTGGCACTCAGTATATGCTAGTGAATCTGAATCTGGGTAGTTGAACTTTCCGCATGGCCAAGGGCTAACCCTATAAACATTAAGATATTTTTTAAAAGTATTTTACTGCAGATCTTTATATTCTTCTTTACCAGAGGAAACTCAGTATAACTAAACCTTTACTTGGTGGCTTAGATTGTCAGTATTAACACCAGCCGCTACTCAGTGAGGTCCTTGAGAAGGTGGGTGGACTGTTTGCCTCTGTGATAAACTTCTCCAGAGCAAACTTCTGCCTCATCACTTCTATTGCTGCATCTGCAAATAGTAGCTTTTCTCCACATGTTTAATCGACTGACTCTCCCCTTCTGTAGGCTGGAAAAATAACATCCAAGAATTTTGTGAGTAAAATGAGTTTCCAAATCCCTGCAGGGCTCCCCATGGTTAAAGCACATGGGTTTGTGACAGCTCTTTTGGCTGGCAGACCTCGATTGCTTCTTACTTGTACTTGGATGCATTCCGGACAGAGAGAGTATAAGTGATGACCTATATCCAACTGGAAAACAGACTGTGGAATCCTACATTGCTCCTATATAGCTTGTCTAAGAAGCACAGAGGCAGCTGACTAATTCCTTGACTTCCTCCCTCCCTCCCTCCTTCCCTCCCTCCCTTCCTTCCTTCCATCCATCTATTTTTCTTCTTTTTGTTACTGAACTCTTGTCAGGAATTACTCTTTTGGGTGCACAATTGTGTGTGGTTGGGATACAGTGAGACTCACCTGTTAATGTAGTTTGGTTGGCTATATCTGACATTATTACTTCTAGGAGAAGATGGTCTGGAAATCCCTGATTTTAAAATGCCCAAACCACTGCGCTTGTGCTAAAAAACCAGAGAGGTAATGAATCTTCAATTATCCTCTGGTACCTTCTGTGCTTTTATAGATGAGAGTCACAGACAAGATAGTAGGTATATGAAAGCTTGATTTGCAAACTTGAGTTAGAGTAGAAATAGGGGCAATGGATTGTTAGATTCCAGAGTTGCTGCCTTGAGCATTCCAAAGACATATTCATTTGATTTTCAATTGATCATATAAAATACAGTGTCTAGTTTTGAGATATTTCCTGACAGAGAGTGCTGTGATTCTCAGACACTGAGGCCTGGGTATACAGAGCCACATGGACATATGGATTGCTCAAAGCACACAAACAGGCATGCACATGGCCCTGGACAAAATCCATCTGACCTGCACACAGGTACACATATGCACACAAAGGCATCTAGGTACATCTTCTTCTCTTGACTTCTTTCCTTTGTCTAGCTAACTCCCCCTTATTTTCAGGTCCTATCTTAAGTGCCCATTTCTCTGAGAAGTCCTTCCCGATTTCTCTTAATTTATATGTCCCAGCTACATACGCCAAAAACACTCTCTCCTCCCCGATCTTATCACTTATCCTGTTTTACTGTGATTGGCTATTAAGTAACATATAGAACCTCCACAAGATCATAGCTCCCTGAGTAGAGATGCTTTCAAAGATTTCACAACCATTATAACTCCACATCGTGTAGTACATAATATATGCTCAATAAACATTGTTGAGTGAATATAAGAAATGGTCACACAAACCCCAAACAACCCACAAAATCACTCTTGTATACACACTCATAAAGATATAAATGTATACACAAACATGATATGTGCACAGAGAGATGAGCTTGTGTACTGTTACACGCACCCATAGATCCACAGGGACAAAGCGGGCACATACTCTCCCTAGTACAGAGATGCTCACATTCACACACAGGCCCACATAAGGACTATTAAACACATACCCACCCACAAGCAAAATATACACGCACGCACGCACCTCAAGGAAGAGATTTTCCTTTCACTTGTATTCACAACCTCTGTATGCAAATTGGATTTTCAGAATCTTCTAATCCTCTGTTGACATTTATTAAGACAAAACAGAGGTGGGCACACACAGCCTCTTGGCTGGGCGGATGCGTCTCTGCTGCAATGTAATGTCAGAAACTGTTGATGCAGAATTAATGCTCACTTTTACGAGTTTATCTTATGTCATAGAGTTGAAAAAAACCTTGGTGTAAATATTCATCATATGGCTTAATTGGTTTGATGTACCGTAGCAACAAGCACAGCGCCAGACGCTTGCTATGGAGGCCTCCGCGTTGTTTCAAAGTCTTTATTATTATGACAGCAAAGTCTTGTTCATTAAAGTTTCACAATCCATTTTCATTAGGTTGAAGCTGAGTCTGTAAATGAACAGTTGCTCTGAAAAATCAAGCCCTCACAGTTCTCGCTGGGGAGGCAGCGCGTCTGTATTAATTATCAGGACGCTGGTGTCGATCGACGATGTTAATTGCACTGATGGCTCGTTATTTGGGGAATTGCCATGCATTTCATGCAGGGATAATAAAAATGAATTTTTAAACAAAGAGACTTAAAATAATATCGAATCTGCAGAGAATACCAACATCAAAGGCGTATCTCAAAGCTTTGAATTTTATCTTTGTGGTCCAAAATGTTAAAGAGGCGCCCGCAATGCAGTTGGTTCAAGTTTGCAGTGAAGGAAAACAAAACAAGAGTTAATTAACTGTTATTACAAACCTTTTCAACTTTAATTTGACTTTCAAATATTAGCATTTATCTATGAACTGTGCTTCTGGGTTTGACAAATTAGTTTTCACAGAACAAGTTTAATTAGGCGTCATTGTGCTTTTATGTCAGTTTTCAGAGCTCCAGACAATGAATGGATTAACTTATTAAAAGTCATCTGTTTAAAAGACTTTGTCGAATGGCAAATGGGTGGGCAAAGTTGCTTGGCTTTGCAAGGAGATGGGGAAAATGATATTGCCGGTTGTGTGTCAGGGGGGTTGTACATCAGATGAAGAGGGGATCGGCCTTCCTGCCAGCTGAAGGCTGCTTCTGGGGCACCTTCACTTTCTTGCTCTCTCAGGTGGTGAGGGATCTGTGGTCACTATACCAACACAGTGCCTAGGAAAACTGAGCCAAGGAAGGCGCCATGTCTGTTGTGGAGGAAGGAAATGGCAATGGCAATGGAGAGAGTTTTAGGGTCTGTTCCCATGGCAATCTGTGCTTGACTATGTGTTATATTCCATGATTCTCTAATTCAGAGTTCAGCAAACTTTTTCTGTAAAAAACCATACAGTCTCTGTCACAAACACTCTACTCTGCCACTGTAGTCTGAAAGCAGCCATACCAAAAAAAAAAAAAAAAAAAAAAGAGCTCCAGTGAAAATTTATTTACAAAAAGAGGAAGAGGGGCCATCCTTGGCCCAGTGTCATAGTTTGCTGCCTCCTGCCCTAGTAGAATGTCATGTGTTGTCATATGTTGTTCCGGCCATAGCAACCAGAATGCATTCACAAAAGGGAGTCTCTTCTCTGTTAATTTTCTCCTAGAAATGACCCATGACTTCTCAGTCATCAAACATTTTCTGACTTTCATCTAAAGCACTAGGCATTGCTGGGCAAATGGTGATATATAGACGGTTTATAAAATGCGCCCTGACCTTGAAGAGGTCACATTCTAATGGTGGAGCGCTTTCTTTGGAATCTGCTATGATAGGGATAGGGTGTATTTATTTTGACTAGTTGAGTTAGATGTCTAGTGATGTATTAGAGCAGAACACACATGGCCTTGAGGGTGTCTCTGGAAACTTCAAATACACTCATTGCTGCAAACCCTGGACACCTCACTCAGACCCCGGCAAGTGAAGTGGATGGGGCAGAATGAAGGAGAAGCAAGCAAGGCCGGCAAGGCCAGCCAGGGTGCAATACCTCAGGAGGTGTGACCTGGGCAGCTTGTCTGGAAGAGGTATGGATTAAGAGGCAAGACCCATTTGGCCTCTTTGGCTCATGGTCAAAATAGAAAAACAGAAGTCTAGAAGGATATCTGGCCTTGTCTGAGTTCAAACTGTGGAAAGAATAATAGGCCTGGAAAGTGGGCTCTTAAGGAAAGAGGAGAAAGGAGCCAGATTCCAGGGGTCTAGTTTCCAGTCTTAGGACCATTGACACCACCCATCCCCATCTCTACCTTCTGCTTCTCCAGCTCCCCACTTCTGATGTCAGTGCCCCTTTCCCCCCCTATACTTTCAGCCTGTTCTTATGTCCATAGCAATGGGTACACTGGGCAGGCAGGATTGAAACAACTTTGATCTACTTCTGCCTTGCTTCTGGGGGCTGTGTGTAATATCTCTCTGGGGACACTCTGCTGAGCTCCTGCCTGCCTCTCCTCTCAGCTCCCTTGCCCTGGGGTTGCCTAAATTCAGGGCTTGCCTTTGGTTTTGCTGGAGGCCCACCCCTTGTCCTGAAGTCAGGGGTTTGTATCTGGCTTGTGCCTGTCATCCTTGGGTCATCCCTCCTGAGGAGGGCTGCCCACCTGCCTGACCTTGTATGCCAGATTCCCTTCCCAGGGTCATGCTTCCCTGAGGGAGCTGTCCTACTTACAGATTCCTTTAGTGTTCAGAGATTTTTGAGTCTCTCAGACCTGAGTCTTGACTGCCTTAGGGGCCAGGCCCTGGCTGTGTCCAACATCAACCCACAGTTCCATGCAAACTTTTGCCAGCCCTGGGATGTTGCTATTAGGACCTTTCCAGTACTATATATACCCTGGACATGAGAATTATAGTCTGACCATAACACAACAGGAGATGGTGAATATCAGACAGTAACTTGTGGGTTTAATGGAGATAAATAAACAAAACAATAGGCAGACTTCAGCTGTGCTTGGGATGAGGGGACAGCATTTCTTCAGGCTTTCAACATCAAAGATTGATTTATGTATACCCCCTATTAGATGCCTCAGTAAAAAGGAAAAAAAAATTATATTTTAACTTATTACAATATTTTGAAGGCAGATTTACAGGTCCCATTTCACAGATGTGGAAACTGAGGTTTGGAGAAGAGAAATGAATTAAAGAGCTGGTAAGCTGTAAGTCTAATCCCAAGAGGATGCTCTTTCATGGCTTCCCACATTAACCACACCCTGGAACCCGTGCCAGAAGGATGGATGCTAGCCAAGGACTCTCTAGCTAAGCACACAGGGCATCCACTTCTTACCTTGTCAGTCCCAGGACAGACGATGGCTTAGTGTACACATGCAAATGACATCCAGCTTCTCACTGCTGAATCCCTGAGCACAAGCACTTGTTGTTCATTTCTATAAATGTTAACATATCAGGATGTATTTTGACACGCTACTAAGATAAGTGCAAGAGCTGACAATAATAATGTATAATTTATGTCTCTCATATTACCTTCCCATCACTATGCTTACATTATTACATAAATTAGTTTAATGTATCTGACATTCATCAGATAATTTAAGCATTTGTTCTTTTGTCTTCGTCTCTAGCTCTGCAGGCTTCTAGGCTAGGGATCATGGTGCCATGTTGGCACTAACTTGAGCGCACCCTGGTAAAGTTATGGAAGACTTTCCTGACATGCATAGAGGAGATTTACTTTCTAGGGAAGTGATTAGACCATAGGGTACAGAGAGCCCTGGAGGAAGCACTCACCTCTGGGGTAGACTGCAAAAATATCCACAAATTCTTCCGATCCTGATATGAATACCCCTTTATAATGAGACTTTGGAGCCCCTCCCATCCAGAAGTATAGTCTATTCACCTTTTTAATTTGGACTTGGTTACATGTCTGATTTTGGCAAGAAGGGTATCAGCAAACTTGTGCCCAGTGACTTGCCCTCCTTCTGCTCTTGAAATCTGCTTTCACCATTATTTGAATGAGCCCCAGATGGCCTGCTGGATGATGAGACCCAAGACCCAATTATCTCCTTTGCCCCTGCTGACACTCAGCCTCTGCCAGATATGTGGGTGAGGCCACAGACTGCTAGCTAACTGTAGCTACATGGATGGGCTCAGTAGAGGCCAGCAGAAGAACCACCCAGCTGATCCCAGCCCAAATTGCTGATCCACAGAATTCTGAACTAAATGCATGGTTGTTATTTTAAGCCAATAAATGTTGAGGTATTTGTTACACCACAAAAGATGATAGAAGGCTGAGGTTGATTGATAGGGGAGTCCTCCTTATAGTTATCAGAAAGGAGAAGGGGATATTTCTTGAGTTCCTACTATACCTCCAGGTAGGCTGAGCACTTATATCTCCTTATAAATATAATGAGCACTTATATCTCACTTATAGTATCTCCTTCAGTCTTCACAACAGATATATTATTTCCCTTGTGATATAGGAACTGTTATCCCCATTTTATAGTTAAGAAGACCTAAGATTCAAAATATTTAGGTTTCTTGCCCAAGGTCACAGAGCTAGTAAGTGGTAAAGCCATGGTTCAAACTCAGGTGTATCTGCTTGAACATCCCAACCCTGATCATTTATTCAGATCTTAAAAAAGAGAAATGTTTGAACTGATGAATTCTGAGGTTGCATTTCTGCCCCAAGTAAGGGGCATACGTAAAACAACTCCAAGTGTTTGCTATGACCATAGTCCAAAAAGCATCAATGCAATGTCTATTATTTGCAAGTCTTTTTCACTTGCAATACCTCACTTAATTACCCAAGCCTACAGTCTGTATTATTATCCCTTTTTTTTCTAGATGAGGTTAGTAGATTCAGAAAAGTTGAGGAACTTGTCCAACATAAGCAGGAGACCAGGATTTGAGCTCAGAACTCTTGAATCCAAGCCCCATGCCTGCTCCCTTGAGCCAGGCCATCTCTCTTTCCAGTTTCCTAGTGGGACCACAAGCTGGATGCTTTAAGTTCCAGATCTTTATGTATCGACAGAGATGAAGACAGCTGATTTAGAGACACTATCAGTGTAGGGGACCCTCTGCTAGGCCCCTGTAAGTTTCAGAGACAAATAGGGGATATTCCCTGCCCTCACAAGGCTTACTGTCTGGCTTGGGAGACAGCACTCCACAGTATGGTAAATCTGGGTCTACGCAGTGCTGATGTGTGGAACGTTATCGCATGACCGGGTATATCAGCACCTTCTTCTCAAGTAGTGCTAACACTTGTCCACTTGAATAAATCAACACGTCAATTTCCACAGTCAATGCTTGTGCCCACGTATGCCCCCTGGGACCCCTCCAAAGTGCATCACTCTGTTTTCATGTTCACAAGTGTTAAGAAGCCGTCAGACTTAAAAATGAAATGTCCAGTTTTGGTGAGGATATGAAGAAGCTTATAGAATTAGTAAATTGATACAAATTTTTTCATAAGGCAGTTTGGATTACATAAAAATCCTCAAAATATGTATACATTTGATCCCCCAATTCTAGGAATTTATTCTAAGAAAATCACCTACCATTAAGATGTGCAAAAGTTTGGTTATAATATTTTTAATGATAATGATATTTAATTGGAAACAAACTAAATGCCAATAATCGATATTGGTTAAATAAAATATGATATATCCACACAACGAATTGCTAACTAGTAAGTTTAAATGATGCTGTAGATGAGTATCATGAGATATCATTAAAAGAAAAGGTAGACTATACAAACAATATTGTGATATGAATTCACCATGTAAACAAAACATAAATGGAAAAATTCTGGAAGGTTGTATGCCAAAGTGTTAAAAATGCCATTTCTGGTAGAGGGGTTAAGAAATTAAGAATATTTCTTATTTTCTTCTATATGTTTCCTTGTATTTTTTCCTTTTTTTTAATTAGTGGTGTGACGCTTTTAGTGGGTACCAAAAGTAAGAGGAATAAGCCATATTAAACAGCATTCAGCATTTAAAATAAAATTTTTACAAAACCTGTTTGCAGAATCCTGGAAATCTGGGTGGTCTAGTTTTAAATTACATACAAAGGTAGTTACAGAATTTAAGTGAGGGATAGGAGAAACATTACTAAGATTTAGGAATCAATACTTCATTCCTTTTACCCTTACCCAAAAGCTACCTGGCTTTGTTACTCACAGAGTTCATGCCTCTTATTTTGATCCAAAACAGATCTGAACGTTATTTAGTACAAAGAAAAATGTCTTTGGCATCAGACAAATATGGGCTTATCTCCTACTTCTTACTACCTTAGTGTCATTGAGCAAGTCACTTAACTTCTCTGAACATCTATTTCTTTGCCTTTAAAGGATGGATATACAACCTAGCTTGCAACAATGTTGAGAAAATTAGTGTGTAAAGAGCAAAATATAGTACTGACATAATAGGTGCTCTATAAGTTGTCATCATCATTATTATTGGTGTTTTGGTATTGTTGTTATCACATAAAGGAACAAGAGAGTTTGAATGCTATGCTCATATTTTCTGATGAGCAGATAGAATCAGCAATAGAAATGGACTTCTGCAAGGCCCCAAGGGTAATAAGGAATGCTGGTTGACAGTTGATTCCAGGACTTCTCTCTTCCTTGGCAGTGACATTTTAAACAGGCTCCTACATACTTCAACCCAAAGCATCTTCACTCCTGAAAAAAAAGCACATTTCCTTTTGCAAGCAGGTCAGGATTATTATCTTGCACGTATAGGAAAGTGTATTGTTTGTCTCCATATAAACATGGCGTATCCTAGAATGAGGCCTGATGCCCAACTCTGCATGCCTATGCTAATGGCAAGATGTTGGTCATTGATTATAATGCCCTTTCCTTCTGAGCCCAGGCATGGTCTTGAGATTCTTCTTAACACGTGGTTCATGTAGCCATTGTCAATTGATCAGAGGTGGCAAATAAGATGAAACCTACTTTGCATGTCTTGTTGAAATCTGAGAGTTGGGAGGAGGCAAAGGCTGAGGGTTCATCTATTTCCACCCCTGATTTACTTCTGGGAGGTAAGAAGAGACTTTTTCCCTCTGGGCCTCATTTTTCTCATGGATTCATTGAAGTCCTAGGATTATATCAGGTGTGGTGAAAGGTTTCCTTTCATTTATCTATGTTGATGGATTAGTATCTCTATAAAAAGTATCTTGCACAAAAATATTCAAGGGCCACATCCAGAGTTGGCTGGAGAGTGATGCCTGCCATAGTGTGATATGAGCTGGGGCTGGGGCAAGGGTGCCAGGTATCTGCCATTCCTGGATTGGATGGTCTCAAGTAGCTTGGAATTTTTGCAGTTCTAGGAAACTTAGTGAGGAGAAGTGACTAGTCCAAATAAGTTTTTGGTAAGGCTGGGCTTTCTGTCTGGGGCTTGTTCCTCAAAGACTCAAATACTACTTCAAGCCTCTGGGCCCCATGAATGTTTCTCCAGGGGAAATAGGAGTTCTGGGTGAACGGGCAGCATAAGTCCTTCCTTTTCTGGGACAGATTCTGGCTGCCCCAGTGAGGCTCTCTGCTAGACCTGACACCTCTGACTGCAGCAGTGGGCTCTGGAGCTAGGGCCAGGCTGCTCCTCCAGGCCTGGCAGAGGACTTTCTCTGGGTCTTCCCCAAAAGGCTTGGGGAAGGAAGTGATTAGATTCTGAAGTCTTTCCCCTGGGGTGGAGTTGGGGGGTGGGAGCATTTCCCAGAGTGGAGCTTTGGCTAGGCAGGGGGCTCAGCTAAGAGCTACAGGGAAGCAGCAGGGGTTCCTTAAATATGCAGAGGGAGCAGCTGCCTTTGATCTCTCCAGCGGCAGAAGCAGCCACTTCCTGCTGAGCTAGAGTGTGCATATGTGCCTGAGGGTGGCATGCGGTCTGTGTGGGTTAACATGTAAATAAGGATAGACTGAACACCAATGTGTGCACACACATGCACAACTACAGATTAACATGTGTATACACATCTGCATATGTGCACTCTATGAGTGTGTGGGAGTTATTAGTGTGTGTATGTGTGTATGTTGTATAGTTTGTTGGGCCTAACATGTTTGCACTTTTGTTTATCTGAGATATCTCTATAATACAATGTTATTATCTGCCCATCAACTCCCATTTGGGGCAATTCTTTATCCTTTCCTTATTCTTAGCATTACTGCCAAAACCACAATAGTAGTTCAATCTGATCCTGCCTCCTGGCTCAATCAACTTATCAAGGAATGAGTCACTTCCTGTACCCACTCGCCTGGTCACAGATGGTCAGGAGATGATGTGGTAGACTGTGTTACTCTTTAGAGCATTTGTTGCCTTCTTCCCTCTGTTGAAGTCAGGATGGCTGACCAACTTATTTCTGCCAATGGAATGAGGGTCCAGACACATGCCACACATGAGTATGAGTTCTAAGAGCCCTTTCATGGCTTGCTACCTTTTCTCCTTTCCCTCTGCCGTGAGACATGTAGTACTCATCCTGGGTTCCAAAAAGGAGGTGACATGGAGCAGAGCTATAGGCATCCCATAATAAACATTAGCAGAAGTGAAAAATAAGCTTTGTAGGAATAAGCTATGAAGATTTTAAGGTTTTTTTTTTTTTTTAAATTTTGTTACTGTAGCATAACTTATCCTAAACTAACTAAAACAGATGGGCACTGGAATCAATTGTCCCTTCTCTTGGATTTTTGACCTAGGAACCAGAAAGCACTTGCATTTATCTACCATGTATCTGCGTCTATCTACCTTGATCTGTGGCCAGAGATCAGCAGGTGTGTGTCTATGTTTCCCACACATGGAGCTTTTTGTGTGAAGCTTACACACAGAGAAATAGAGACCAAAGTGAGTAAAGAGGTCAATAAAGTTCATGGTTCTAAATTCAGGCGATTCTGAGGCCCTGCTACATCCTTGCTTTGCCTTAGCTTCGTTGTCCCACCTCTCCTTGATTCTAAATTCTCCTTTTAATGAAAGCAATGTGAGTTAGGTAGGGTTCTGTCATTTGCACAAAGACTCTAATTGTAATATGCATGCTCTTATAGGACTATATCCTTGTGTGTATTACACTGCTATGTGTCTACATGTACTTTTGTGTATTCACATATATGCCCCTATTTGTGAACTATGTGTATCCGTGTATCCTAGTGTGTCTATGTGTATCCTGGTAATCATATGCAGCCATATAGTTATGTTTATAGAATATGAGTACATGTGTAAACTTGCTTGGGAAAAAATAGGTAGTCAATAAATATTTTCTGAATGAATATACTGTACTGCAACGGAGTGTTCATGTTTGTTGCACCATAAGTGGCTAAGAAAAACCGTGCAAGGAGGAGGGATTGTTTATACATGATAACATTCTGCTGGAACATTTCCTGGCTGTACTTGGACTTGTGGTGGGCATGATCTACATATTTCCACTTCTGCCAAAGGGTTTACACATTGGGTTTGCAGGTTACCCCTTGGGCATTATACCGAGCTGGGCTTCATCCACCCTTGGTCCAAGACAATAGAAAAAAAATATAAGCCCACACAACTGGTCTCTGGTGGTGCTGGGACAGCCATTGTGGAGGCCTGGGAAAGTCCAGCGTTTCAGGAGGATTTTCTGGAAGGATTGCTTAGGTCCAGAGTGAGGATGGTTGATGTCACTCCCAGCTATCTGCTCAAGCTCTGGGTCAGGCTTTCATTGTTGTAACAGGGAATTTTAATCAACAGACTTTCTGCATTTGACTTTGGCAGTTTTATGATTAGGTGGCTTGACAGAAACTTGGGATTTGATTTCTGCTATTTGCACTTCATTGTCATGTGTTAGGAGAGTATTTTGAATTGGTGAGGTGGAAAGATTGAAGAGACAGCAGTGAAGGGCAGTGGAGGCGAGATGGCAAGATCACTACAAAGAAGGAAAGCATCACACTTGGGGGCTTTCTGAGTTAAAATCAGGGACCCCTGAGGTTGAAGGAACTTTAAAGATCAACTGCTTCAAACCTAACCCCATGCTCAAATTTCCTCTGATAATATTAATTGTAATTACAGTAGCTATAATAACAGTTATTCTGTGTGAGCACCTACCAGCCTTTGTTGGAGTTGGGCTTGATAGGCTGCAGAGAGTATAGATTCACCCAAGAAAGCTCATGTCCACTCTTTCTTCCTTCTTTCCTTTCCCCTTCTGTCTTCATTATCACTGACCCTTATCCTGTGGTTTTTGTTCTGTTAACCACTTGGGACAATATGAAACAAGCCCAAACCTTCTTTTGTAGGACAGCCCTGACGAGGTGCAAAGTCAATGCTTGTGGCCTCCAGAGTGGGGTCTTTTCCAGACTCTTTAGCTTCAATCCTTCCTCCCCTGACCTTGAGCTCCCTCCCTCTCGGCTTTTTCTCCTCAGACAAATCAAGCATGTCAATTTCTCTCTTCAAATGTGGCTCTTCAGGAAAGACTTGTTATGCTCCAGGTATGTCCTTGAAGCACCTTTAAACCCAATGGGATCTTCGTAAAGAAGAGTCCCTAAAGTTACACGGGTCCTCAAATCCTGCCATGATGGTCAGTCACCATCAGTCTTGGAAGGTTCAAATCAGTTCAATTCAATTCATTCAACAAATATTTAAAACATGGACTTTGGAGTCAAGCAGACCTAAGTTTTGACTCTGGCTCTATCATTTCTTAGTTGTCTGATTTAATATCAAGTGACAATTATTCTGAGCTTCAGGTTTTTGCATATTGATTTACAAGTCATACCTGACTCATGTGTTTTCCATGAGGGTTGACTGAAACCACATATGAGAAACATTAAGAACAATGCTTCATCCACCCAACCACTCATTCATTCATTCCGTTATTATGAAGGATAAGAGCTTGGGAGATTCAGTAGTGGACAGGTCCTTGCCTTTACAGAGTTCAGAGGGGTACCTGCTTGCCACATACTCAACAAATATCACCCTGCTGACCTCCTTTACGCCTCTGTACACACAGGAGATAGTGCTGGGAAATGGGTGTGGATAGAGTTACAAAAATGAATAAACCAGGGCAATGGCTTCCAAGGAACTGAGATTTCAGGAACAGCACTATGACATTATGGAATTGGGGAGGGGGCTGACCAGTTTTTAAGCTTGAATTTAAATTCGACACTAAATCCTAGAAAAAAAGAAAACAACAAAAAAGACCCTTAACTTTCTTGGTGACTGGGATGTTGATAGTTCAGAGGTCTGGACTGGAGCTGTGGTAATTATAATCGTAGAAGCCCAGCGTCTCAGAAAGACTAGCAAAGATAGAATCTGGATAAGGGAAGACTAGCTCTGAAGGGAAGTATGAAGAGCTGCAGTTCATTGACTATTCCTGAGTGTCTAACTCTGGGTGGGTCATTCATTCATTCACATTTATTGGAAGTCCAGTATGTGTCAGGCATATGCAATGTGCTGGTACAGATCCTTGTGTTTTTACAGTATAATGGGGGAAGCTGGCTTTTATAATCCAATATGAAGAATGTTAAGACAGGGTGGGGATCATCATAGTAATTTCCTATGTAATGGTGACCCAGGGAAGGATCATCCTTCTCCATCCTTCTTCATTCAGTTCAACTACAGGTGATTTTTGACCCCCCAGGGGACATTTGACAGTGTCTGGAGACATATTTAGTTATCACAGTTGGAGTGGAGGTTTGCTACTAGCATCTAAAGGGTAGAGGCTGAGGATGCTGTTAAACATCCTGCACAGTCAGGACAGTCCCCTTCAACAAATAATTATCTGACCCAAAATGTTCATAGTGTTGCTGTGGAGAAACCCTGATCTAGAGAGATTATATAAAGCTTCTCAGAAGAAGAGATACTGAGTTGGATCCAAGGGATGAGAAGTTAACTGGATAAAGGATGCAGGTGGGCAGGCCTCCAGGAAAAGAAACAGATTCAAACATGTGGGAATGAGAGATCACAGAGAGCAAAAGCAAGAGCCGGGATGGGTGGGAGCAGGACTGCCCCTGAGACTCAGAATTGTAGAGCCACCAGTGTGCTGCGCCAGCCTGGGAGAGCCATGGGCACAAGACTCCAACCTGTGAGCGCTCCAGAATGGGCTGTGGCCAAAAAGCTGTGGGGAGGATGGGGTCATCCAGAGTCTTGGGGACCCAATCCCACTACAATATATCTATAAGGCAGGACATGGAGTCAAAGGAGATAATTCTCAAACCTTATGATTTAATGTTGTTTGTCCTGTTGGTTTTGGACTTATTTGGGGCAAGTTACCTCTTCCTTCCTTCCTATTTTTCCATTTTGGAATAGGAATGTCTATCCTATGCCTGTTCCACCATTGTATTTTGGAAGCACATAACTTTAATTTCACAGGTTCACAGCTGGAGAGAAGTTTACTTCAGCATGAATCATGCCTTGAATCTCATCCATATCTGAAATGGGTTGATACTTAGATGAGGCTTAGATTTTAAAATTGATTTTGGAAGAAATTAAGACTCTGGGGGCTGTTGGGATGGAATAAATGTATTTTGCACGTGAAAATGATATGAATTTTTGGAGGCTGGGGTGGAATGCTATGGTCTGAATGTGTGTGCCCCCACAATTTTTATGCTGAAACCCAACTCCCAAGGTGATAGTATTAAAAGGTGGGGCCTTTGAAGGGGGTAATTAGATAATGATCTCCACCTTCATGAATAGGATTAAGTACTCCTATAAAAGAGGCCTGAGGGAGCATGTTCGTTCCTTCCACCGTGGAAGAACTCAGCAAGAAGGTGCCATCATTGAAGCAGAGAGAGAGCCCCCAACAGACACCAAATCTGCTGGTACCTTGGTCTTGGACTTCCTAGCTTCCAGAATGTGAATAGTAAATATCTGTTGTTAATAATTGATCCAGTCTAGGGTATTTTGTTATAGCAGAACCTGAATGGACTGAGACGCTGACCTTTCTTCTCCGTCTTTTGCTCCCTTTTCTGTCTTGACTTCTCTCTCTCTGTTTTCGAGGTTACATTGAAGCTAGGTCAACAATGCCAAGCAAAAGAATGGGATTTTATGATGAATTTATTTTAGTTCACTCAGCAAACATTTCCCAATTTGTCACTCCTACCACAGTGAGTAACACATATTAAGTGCTCAAGAAATATTTGTTAAACGAATGTAAGAATAAATATCAGTCTTCGTTTAAATGTCTTCTCCTTGGAAAAGCCACTTTCTGACCATCTTAATGGCAACAGTCCTCCATTCTAAGTTGGTCTCTAAACCACTGCTTCATTAATTTCTTTCATGGTACTTATAAGGATCTGAAATTATATTAAAATATGTATTGGTTTGTATGTTACAATCTGTCTCCCTTACTAGAATATAAGCTCTGGGAAATCAGGGAATTCATCTGGTTCACTTATTTTCCCTAGTACCTGGAAGAATGTCAGGTACGCAGTAGACATTCTCAAATATTTACTGAAAGAGGTTTGCTGGTTAGCTTCTCTGCATCAGACCCTGTGATAAGTACTGGGGATTTAGAGATGAACAAGACATGGTCCCTGGCCAGAAGACTCTTTCATGTTGGATAAAAAATGCCAAGTAAATTCTAGACATGACGTAACTGAAGCTCCACTTGAGGCTGACTTATCTGCCACCAGGGAGAGTGGATTAGAGTTAGGAACCACTAACTGCTATAAGCAGCAACCTCAGAAGATCGGTGACATAATCCAATAAGAGTTTTATTTTTCTCTTCTCAGTTCAGTGCAGGTCACACAGCTGTCTACCAAATGGTGATTCAGGAACCTAGGATCTTTGATTTTGTACTGCCATTCTGTGAAATGGGAGAGTTGAAGATCACACTGAAAGTGGTGTACATGGTGATGGCCTACATTTGATTGGCTGAACCCAGCCATATGGCCCTAGCTAACTGCAAAGAGCTATGAATATTATCCATCTGTGCACCCAGAAGGGAAAGGAAATAAATTTGATGGTCACAGAGTCTTTCGTTTTTGCCATTAACAGGATGGAAGGGAGAGGCCATAGACTGAGATAGGAAGACCACCAGAAGAATTAATAAGAATCAGTACCAAAATAATAGCAGTGGCCATGGGACTTTTATTTATTTTTATTTTATTTTATTTTTTTTGAAATTTAAAGAAAAAATTTATTGAAGGTCTGAAAAACAATTCCTAAAAGATTGACTTTTCCAGAAAACTAGCTACACCATGCATTGCATCTATCACGTTAAAATGTGCATTAGACACAAATACAAAAGCCATGAAACAAGCCACCATTCTTCAACAATTTGAGCAAAGATGATAAAATCCCTAAGTAACAACACGAATGACTTGCAAAGGATGGGCTCCTTACTAGCACCATAAAAAAAAAGGAGCACAAATGGATGAGTGTGTTCAGTTATATATATTGAATCGAACCTTTGGCACTAGGAATCAGAGCATTTTGTCACGTATCATGAACATGTATTATAAAAGTGCATAGTGTCAAAGGAATAGAACCACCAGCATTCAAAAGCAGCTTTGTCAACTAGGCTATATTTTAAATTTTTTTGAGATGGAGTCTCACTCTTGTTGCCTAGGCTGGAGTGCAATGGCATGGTCTGTGCTCACTTCAACTTCCGCCTCCCGAATTCAAGTGATCCTCCTGCCTCAGGCTCCCAAGTAGCTGGGATTATAGGCACCCACCACCACTCTGGCTAATTTTTGTATTTTTAGTAGGACAGGGTTTCACCACGTTGGCCAGGCTGTTCTCAAACTCCTGACCTCAGGTGATACGCCTGCCTCACCCTTCCAAAGTGCTGGGATTACAGGCGTGAGCCACCACACCCAGCTGGCCATGGAGATTTTAAAGAGAGAACTGGATGAGACTATTATCAAACCTAGAAGTTTAAAATCATATAATCATGCAGTAGTTTGATGAGTCCTTTAATATAATTATCATAAAACTTTTGTCGTGATTCTCCCGACTCTGCACTTGTTTCATTAGAAGTTATTCTGAGGATAACATTGTCTCTGCTGTTCTGAGAATTTTGCTACTGACACAAAGTGATAAGGTTGTGTCTTACTGAAGATATAATTGGAGCATGCACAAAGGGTGAGATTTTGGGGTACAGAGATTGCCCAGATATTTTTCTGTAATACCTCCATTCTTTAGATTTCACATAAAGTCCTCCCAAATGAGAGTGCCCATTATGTGCCTAATTCTGTGCCAGATGCTCAGGAATATGAGGGGAAAGATATCAGTCTGGCTCTCAAGTGGCTTAAGTTTTTCCCCAGAGAGATGCAAATAACTCATGTGACACAATTATGGAACCCAAAGACATCAAACCTTTAGCTGCAGTTGTTCAACGTTGTATGGGCTCCCAGCAAGGAGAGATTAGTGTGGCAGGTGATGATGATAACATTTCTGAAGAAGGTGGCCCTTAAGTTGAGTCTCTGAGCATTTCTTTCAAAGCCACCATTGACTTGGGGCCTAGTATATTCCAGAGGCTGACAGAATGACTTTGGAATGAGATAGGCCTGGGTTTGGAGCTGGGTTGTATCTACTAAATCCATGGTATCAAATAAATATGGATAAATAAGATACCATAAACAGGGTGCCTTATGCAGAGGTCTTGTTCAATAGATGATAGATGTAAGATTGTAAGAGAACAGTAACAGTATAATCTCTGAAGCCAGAATTTTGGGGTATGAATCCCAGCTCAGCCCCTTACTTTCTGTGTGATCTTGGGCAAGTCACTTATCTTCTCTGTGTCTCAGCTTCCTCATCTGTAAAACAGGGCTAATGCTACTGCCTATATGTAGGGCTGCAGTGAGGGCTCAAGCCATTAATAGATATATAATATATAGATAATATGTAACCTATATATTAAAAACATGTAACAGTGCTATATGCAAGTTGTACCTATTAATATCACTATTATAAAAGTTATCATTTCACATCTATGTGTAATCACCTCTACACTGAGAAATACAGGCATTTCCCTCCTTGGAGATCCACAGAATAATCCAGACACACACTGTGGATTTTTTCCATGTGCGTCTGTGTGTGCATGATGGAAAGTGATGGCCTGAGTGATGGAGTTTTTTTTTTTCCTTCACGTTGTGACATTGACACATTTTCAAATAAATTGAGTTCCCATTTTGCTGTACTCATTTGGCAGCAACCACAAGTTCATGGAAAAATATGAATAGACAAGGGGAAGGTGCACACAAAGGGTTGGCAGTGGGAGAGTCAGAGAATCAATTTACAGTTTGTCAAGACAAGAGTATTAATGCCTCCGTTTTATTAAAAAAATTAATGCATTGGGTCCTTGTCTGTCATGGATTGTAACAGCTATAGCAATCACTTATTGAATACTCACCATGCACGGGGCTTTTTCTAAGTGCTTTATAAATGCATTATCTTATTTAATTTTCACAATAGCCTAAGAGGCTGGTACCATTTGAACAGGCTTTAAGAGGTTAACTGGCCTGAGGTCACATGGTCAGTATAAAATGCAAACTTTTCTGACACCAAAAGGAAATGGTCTTAACTGCAGCAGATGTCCAGCCAGGACCTGCCAGGATGGCGGCACAGGTTGTTTGTAGCAACTATCTTTTCTGATGGGTGGGGCCCCATCATACTGGCTGTTGAATAATTCCACTATCCCTACTTCTCAACCATGAGGTGATACTACACTGTCATAATCAGTGGTAGAGGAAAAAGGAGACAAACGTAGGGTATCTTCTTACAATCTGTGATACATTGATTTGAATCTAAAGAGAAATAAAACTAAATTTAAAAATGCACACGATCTTAGGAATGAAGTGATAATCAAGTATGTTTGCAACACCTAATCAGCATGGTGGAAGGGAAAGAGCACTGTGCTATGAGTCAGAGGAGCTGACTCATACACACCTCTGTCCTCCAGGAGAAAGGTGCTATTGACAAAAAGAATTTTGATAAATGCAAATAACAAAATGAAACAAAGATCTAAAAAGGAAAAAATAGCCACAATTTTCAAATTCTTATCTCTTAGAGAGAACCCTTGAGAACAACTGTGACCATTTTTATGGCTCTGTCTGTATACTTTTAGAAATACTTTTATATATTCCTCTGTCTGTTGGTTAGGAGGTTGATCTTAGAGGTCCCTTCTGACTGAAAGCATTCTGACAATAATTCAATAACTCCTGTCAAGGTGTGCAATAGGAGAAGCTGGGGATGTGCCACTTTTGACTGGTTAGCTGGGTTCTAGTTCATCCCCAGTGAAAAACTGTCTAAGGGGAAATTTTCTTAGCGTGTAAAACTGAAAAGCAGAACTCAGTACAGTATATAATCCTAACAATGCCGTATGAAAATGCAGTAAAAATAGAGTCAATTATACACTGTCAAAGCTTTTCTCTAAACAGCTGCCTAACGGAATATGACAATTTTCCTACAATGTAGTAAAAAATAAAAAAAAGTTCTCTCACAATGCCAACTACACAGGGCCGAATTCATTAACACTTTATTACCTTAAACTTCATTGTAAGACAAAAATAATATGATGCAACTTGTCACTTTTTTCTTTTCCTGGTTTTGTCACTGTGACACATTAAGATTTGGGCGCCTGCTAGTGTGTTGTGATCTACATTTAATGATCTTAACAGGGACTTAGTAAGACATTGTTCATTTCTCTTGCGCTATCCCTGAGCAGAGTGTTACATGAACAGTGAGACCCAATTATATCATAGTGTAATTTACAAAGGAGAGGAAAAAAAAAGTTCTTTTCATGGTGTGTTCCCCAATGAGACTAAGAGTATTGTAGCAGTTTCTTGGCTCTGCTTTGCAACAATATAATTAGCTATAATCTGAGTATTTGCATATAGTACATAGAGCAGAGTAATTCCCTGCTTGCTGGCTTAGGATGTAAAATAGTCTTTTATAAGACAGTTGCTCTGATACACCTAATTTTACTTAGCACATTTGCATCTATGTTGTGGCTGATCATCACAAATGGAAATTGTCACTTTCAATATGGAAGAAAAATGAGGATATGCATCATAATGAAAGGTAGTTTTTTTTCCAATAGATTTTGATCGAGGGCTTATTATGGACTCAGGACTGGGGCAGGACCCTGATGCCTTTGAGATAAAAAGCTGGACTTTAGTCCAAACTTCGTATGGCTTTACTGTTAGGGTGGCATTTCACACACTTTGTAATTATATTTGAGAATGTCAGGTCCTTCAGCAACAGGATAGCTGGTGCTTCTACTCTAAGCACAGGTCTTTGTTTAGGGAACTGAGGAACAGAAAGAGAGTTTATTAGTTTGTTACCTCTTTCTTGTAAACTGTCCACTTTCTCACCTGTAACCACCAAAGTTGAGATGGATCATAAATCCATAAATTGGTCATATTAGTTTGTTTCATTAATTGATTTCACCTTAGAGAGAGTGTGTGTATCATTCTAAAGTGTCAAGCAAAAATCTCTGCATCAAAAAATACTCTTGAAAATCCCATCAAATTACATTTAAGGGAGTTAAGAAGCTCCATTACAGAAGGCCTGTGGGAAATGAGCCAATAGAAGGGGTAGTGGATTCACAGTAATTTTCCATTTCAGGCTTTCTCCAGGGCACACCTAAATTGTAAGTGGAATGGCCCCATGTTTAAGTAATTATCTCTCTGTATCCCTATCTCCTCCCCTTTCTTCTTCATCCCATTTAAACAGAAGTGTTTAGTTGACAATAAGCATGACCTTCAACCACTCCCACTACTCTGAAAGGTCCACTGGAATGTTGGTCTTGCTCATTTTGTTTCAGTACTAGCACAGTGCTGGGCGCATAGCAGGCCCTCAGTAAGTATTTATGAAAAGAGTAATTAAAAGGATTTGCTAATCCTTCAAATTTCAGCCACGTGAGACATACAACTAGAAAGACTGTGGTGGATGTCAGGCCTCAATAGTCTTGTTCATCATCTCCATCTTACTACTTTGAAAATTCAAAAGATGGTAGAGCTGAGATGCTAATGTGTTTTCTCCAAAGTTTGATTTATTTACTCATTGCAGGTTTGGGAATGTAAAATTCCACCTCTTTGGATTGGATTAAAGCTAACTTTTGGCCAGCCAACATGCATTAATTGGACATCAGGAATTGTGGATTCCGAGAACTAGAAGGTGTTAATGCTACAAGGTCTCTTAGAGATAATGGTCTCTTAGAGATAATTAGTGACTTAAAGGTCACTTAGAGATAACCAAATTTGCAGGTGGCTGTTATGGGTTACATTGTATTCCTCCTCCACTAATCCATATGTTGAAGTCCTAACCTCTAATACCTCAAAATGTGACCTTATTTGGAGATAAGATTTTTACACAAGTCATCAAGTTAAAATCTTAATACGACGTCATTAGGGTAGGCCCTAATCTAATAAACCTAATGTCCTTATAAGAAAGAGAAAATTTGGACACAGAGGCATGTGTAGCGGGTAGATGTTATAAAAATACACAAAGAATGGCCACTTACAAACAAAGGAGAGAGATGTTGACTGGATTCTTCCCTCATAACCCTGAGAAAGAACTAGCCCTAATAACACCTTGACTTTGTGTCTTCAGCCACCAGAAATCTATGACTACAAGTTACCATTGTTTAAACCCCCAAGTCTGTGGTACTTTGCTATGGCAGCCCTAGCAACCTAATACTGTGAGTAATCTGGGGACCACATTTAGGTCAACACCCAGGCCGCTTGTTAAGCAAGATGGTAGATGCTTTTGGCCAGGCTTAAATATTATCTTCCTCGGCACTAGCAGCTATTTTTGAGAGGTCATGCAGTTTCCTCCACTTGTGGTCCCTTCTTGAAAAACACTCTCTAGATTTAGATGTTCAGGAAAGTTTAAAATGTTAGAAAATGTTTAGGAAGAAAGGAGCATATGTAACGATCAAGGACATGTGGCAAAAAGGAGCCGAGCTCTTGCTTCTATGATTCCCTGCTGATCCCTCAACCAATAAATTTGCAGTGCACCAGCTAACTTTTCCTACTTAGTAATACCTGTTGTAATATAGGATGTCAGATTTATTTTCCTATTTTTTTGTGATTTTTTAAATGGAAGTTGTGAAAATAGTAGGTGAAGGGAGTAAAGGCTATAGAAAGTGGGGAGCAATGGAAAATGCAAGATAGAATTCTTCATGATTTGTATACCAGCCTTCCAATTTTTTAGCTCTTTAACTTGAAATAATTTTAATTCTGCAAAAAAGTTTCAATAACAGTGAAAGAGCTCTCATATGCCTTTCACTCAGGTTCATCAACTGTTGAGATTTGTTACATTTTTCCACATTTCTTTTATCATTTTATGTATATGCTCCTTTCTTCTTAAACATTTCAGTGTGGCTTTTCTAAGAATGAGGTTATTTCCTTATGTAACTGCAGTGCAATGATCAAAAGCAAGACATTTAAATTGTTATTAACTGATAGATATTCAGATTTCACTAATTGGTTCAATAATGTCTTTTATAGCACTGTCCCAGCAATTCAGGATCCAATATAAGATTATGTCTTGCATTTAACTTTCACAATCTCAAATCTGCTTTTACCTGAAAGATCCCTTTCGTATGAAGATATTGAGGTGTTTTAAATAGTACAGTACAAGTTGTGTATTTTGTGGATTGTCCTCATTTTTTATTTGTCGGATGTTTTCTTGTGATTGGATCCAGGTTGTACCTTTCTGGCATGAAACCTCTAAGTCTGGCTGTATGTTTTCCTGTGCATCACACCTGATGCTGGGTTATCTCACCAGGTTCCTCTCACCCACACATTCTACTAGGTAGATGAAAACAACAGGTTAATAATGAGTACAGCTAAAGATAACTTTGTCTTCATCCATTCATTCATGACACGCAGGAGTTTTATGATCTCCAGAGCACCAATTTGTTCTTCTTTGGAGAACAGATAAATTAGTTTTTGCTTTGTTTCAATGGTTTTCAAAAACTGTTCAGGTTGTAGAATGCCTGGAAATCAGGACCCTTTGTATGGATTTTTGAAAGATCCTCTCTCTAAACGCCTATACCAGAAAACAAAGTGTAAGCTTTCCTCTCTCCCAAGTGCTCACACAAAACAAGAAGCAAAACAAGCTATCCAACTAAACATTATCCATTGTTTCTGAGTTTTCCTGTTAACAACTTGTTCTTTGCCCATTCATTTTGTGTCCTGTGAGCCCAGTCTAGAAGTCCAGGGGTAGCTGGGTCTGAAATTGTAAAGAAAAACATATGGGAAGGAAAGGTTGTAGCTAAGCTAAAGGAATTTCCTCATTAATATGTGTTCTACAAATTGGAAAAGAATGCTGATGTTGGATTTCAGCTTCAGAATTCATTTGTAGAATACAAATGCCTGCAAAGAGGAAAGATGAGAACTTTGGTTTTCTATAGCATGTTTTCTCAACTGGTACAGGATTAATGGATTACTAGTGTGTGGAGATAGTGGTTCCCCCAGTCTGGGGGATGATTTTGTGGGGCTGAAAGAGCTGGAACTCCTGGGCTGATTGCCTGTGACCACAAACAGCCTTGTGAATTAATCTCCATCTGCCCTTAAAACAATCATTTTCTGTGCCTACTGTAAAGTGAAAAGATTGGAAAACACTGTAGTCACCTGCTTTGTTTTATGCCTCTCCGAAAGCAGGTGGCTGAAGGCAGGACTTGGGTCTTATTCATTCATTTCCCTTTTTCAATGCATAGCATGGGGCCAGGCACACGATATTTACTCAGTGTATATTTACTGCATTGAAATTGCTGACTACCTGTTATGAGCAAGCACTGTAAGAAAAGCTGTGATGGTGAAGCAATGTGATACTGTTTGAGGGGCCACTTTTCCAACAGCTGTTGCCTTGGAGGACAGAGAGTCTTTTTAAGCACAGCTTAAAGGACACCTTGAATCTGAAATAGAGCAAATGACAAAGTGGTGATAGAAGAGACACATAACACATTTCTGGAGAAAGAGAGTGAACCCAATCTCTGACAGGATTAGCAGGTTAATTAAAGAATCTGTCCTGATGATGCTGGCACATCTTCAATTCAGACTGACATTAACTCAAGACACAGGCCCCAATCTATCTTTTCCACCAGCTGCCATGAAGCTGAAATACTTAGCATATAAGTTGATTCTTAAGAACTTTCTAGACATATACACTGTATCCCAGGTGGAAGCCCACTCCAGGAGAGGTGATGAGTCACCTCATGGATTAGCAGGAGCAGGATTATCTGATTAACCTTGACCACCTAGTAGTGGTAAGTGGGTATAACGAGCAACAGAAAGGGAAAGTTTAGATGGAGTATGCGAATTTGATAGATGCTCAGAGAGCTGAGAATCTATCACATGCCTGACACAGTGCTAAGCACATTGCCTCACTTATTTAATTTGATGGGCTGATTAAGAGTGGAACTCAGGTAGACCTAGGTTCAAATCCCAGCTCTGCTATATTCTGACTGAGTGACTCTGGGTAGGCTACTTTTGTGTAAGCCTTGGTTGTCTTATCTGTAAGACAAGGACAATAATACATTTATATTAGTTTCCCAGGCATGCCATAACAAATTACCACAAATTTAGTGCTTTAAAACCACAGAAATGTATTCCCTTACAGTTCTGGAGGCCAGAAACTGAAAATCAAGGTGCTAGCAGGATGGAGCTCCCTCTAAATGCTCTAGTTGTGACTGCATCACTCCCATCTCTGCCTCCTCCTTCACATAGCCTTCTCCTCTGTGTCTTTTTCTATTCTGTGTCTCATACAGACATTTGTCATCGGATTTAGGGCCTACCTGGGTAACGTAGTATGTTCTTATTTTGAGATCACTAACTTATTGGCTATAGACAGCTAAGTCACAATACTATAAAGTCTGGGAACTAGATCTTATTAAACTCTGTTAACATGTAAAAATAGGTTCAGAGAGGTTTATTACCTTGTCCAAGGTCAAAATGGGTTTCCTACACAGTGCTGAGTAACCACGGAGTCTCTGTTTTTGTCCTTCATTGTGAAAAGTGAGTTGGATCTTCCAATGCAGACCCTAAGACAAAAATTTGGGTACAAGTAGATTATTTAGAAAGTGATCTTAGGAAACAGTGAGACAGTGGGGAAGTGAACAAGGAAAGCAGAAAAGCCAATGCAAGTTGCATTATTGTGAGTGTGTCACTGCTGTGGGCACCTGGACCTAAACCCACTAGGACCATTTGGGAGGCTGGTGCATATGAGAACACAGGTAACCTTCAGGATGGGCTGAGGGGCTACAAGAGAGGCAACAGGAGGTTATCCTACCCTCAGAAACTCTATGGTGGCAGAAATCTTGGGGGATCAAGGTAGGAGGAAGCACTGAAGTGAGGGATGGAAATAGGCAACAAAAGTCAACCTTAGCTTTTTGAAATTTTGCTTGGGCCACTCCTGGAATGTTTGCCGGAATCACAGATTCTCAGTGCTGGAGTGAGCATTACAAGTCATGAGATTTGACCTTTCTCCCATTGATGAGATTTCCATTACAATAACCCATATCCTCAGATTTGTCCTTAGGGTTCATCTACAGCCGCTACTTAGATATGCTGCCTCCTGAGGCAAACTGTTTTATTCCTGTACACCTCTAACCATGAAAAAGAGCTTTATGTTGATTCAAAATTTGACTCCTTGGGTCTTCCACCCAGGAGAGCTGGTTCTTTTTCTTGAGCCCTCACTCTTCCTTAAGAGATCTACTTTTGCTTACACATTACTTTCAGGTTCACAATCCCATCCTGTCCCTGCCCTAAAAGCTGTGACTCTTTGGAAACACTGTATCCAGCTCCCATAGGACTCCTGTTTATAATGGTCTAGGAAGTAACTTAAGTGGTTTTAGAATGAAATACAGCTGAACTGTTAGGGGCAATTTAAGCTTATAGTACAGAAAAAGAACATATACTCAACAAATGCCGAATAAGCACTAACTTTGTGTGTCAGATCTGTGGCCAAGAGTCTGTTAGAAGATATGGACACACAATTATAAGCTACAGTGTCCAGGATAAAGGTCTTGAAAGGCCACTCTAGAAGGGGCAGAATGAGGTGTGCCATGCTTACCAAAAGCCTGAAGGACTAAGTGCTCTGAGAGTAGCAATTTCATCATGGAAGTTGGGAAAGACTTCATGGAGATGACATTTGAATTGGGCTTTGATGAAAGGTTAAAATTTTAACAAAGAATCTGAAGATATGGGAATGGCACAAAAACATCCTAGAGATGAGGACATGTATGCTTTATTCAGGGAATGGCAAGTTATCAGGTGTTCCTAAGAGTTTAGAGTGTGTATATTTACGTGTTTTTATGGTTAGTAGCATATGAAGTTGAGATGGCACGCAACAGACTCACTTAGATAATATTGTATGACACCTGGGCTTGACTTATCCATTAGATGATAGAAATGTCTTCAAATGCATTTGCACATGGAAGAGAATGATTCAGTTTTATTTTTAAAAACAGTCACTGTAATATCCCTGTGGAGGATAGGCCAGATTGTGGTGAAATTGGAGATAGGAAAATTAGGTAAGTTGGGAGTGAAGACATTCAGATAATTTACCCATCTATGCTTCTACCCATTTTCGTCCACACTTTCATTCATCTGTCCATCCATCCCTCCAATCTTAAGCATTTACATGCAAACTATTGTGGTAGGAATTAAGGATTTGAATAAAGGAAAGGTATTTTCTGTCTTCAAGGGGGTTATGCTCTAGTAGGGGTTGAATTGGGGAAGTGGAGAGGAGAAGGATAGAAAGGTGTTTCAGGATTGAAGTAGACTCATCAGTGTCAAATTGCAAATGGATGAAAAGAAGAAAAATAGAAAAAATCCCTCACACGAGAGAGGGATACCTGAAATCCAAGCCCAAATATACTATTGGCTGTACTATACTATACACTGGCTGTGTGACCATGGACAAGTCCTTAGCCCTCTCTGGGCCTATTTTGCTCATCCACAAAGTTTTAACTGGATAAGTTCTTTAAGTGCTTGCCATTCCAGGATTCCACTCTTCTATCTCTTTGTCCGTTAATTATTAAGAGAAAGAGGATGGTCAGGAGAGGGCAAACATTGGGGTGTTTGAACATAGGAAGTGTGCACAGGGCAATGTGACTCGATGAGGAAACAGTTGGAGAGACAGATGACTAGGAACACAGGTTGGAATCAGGTTGCAGGGGCTGTGAATGTCAGAATCGTGAGCAGTAATAAGATACACAATTTTACAGCTTTGTTCCCTCACTTCATCTTCCAGCTTCTGATATGCTTCCCTACTTCTGGCTCTGACCTGGCTGGAGTACTCCTGGAAACAACTTCTCAGAAGCCAGATAACCACAGTTTCTTCCCCTTCCATCTAAGTGGGTCTCAGCCCTGAACAGGCTTGAGGCAAACCTAGACTAGCAGGGTGTGGACCAGGGGACACTCAGGTAAGGACACGACTGCTCTTCTCCTCTGTGGGCTGTGTGCCTTGTCACTCTGGGCTAGAACTTGTTCACTTTTCTTCCCTCGGCCTCTCCTCAGGGCCTTTGTCTTACTTGACAGGGAAGAGTCATAGAGTCAGGGACCTAGGATACATGAGTGGTCACTGATTCTAGAAGACTGGGTACTCCTTAAGGCAAGGGCCACATGTTGGTGCTTGCTGAATTCTCAGCCTTTAACCAGATCCTAGTTCATAATAGGTGCTCAATTAAAGCTCACTGAAGGAATAAATGATTGAATGATTGGCATCAATAAATGCTCATTGAAAGAATGAATGAATGATTGGAGCCAATCATGTACAAATGACGATGCTGAAGTCAAGATGGCCAAGTGGCTGCTGAAAAGAACACTGACTTTGGCATCAGACAGAATTGGGGTCATATCTTAGTGACATTTCTTCTTGAATATAGCTCTTTAAAATGAAGACAATATGTGCCCTGAAAAAGATCATTTATGAAGATTAAAAAGATACTGCAGGTAAAGCTTCTAGAGTGGTGCTGAGCACAGTTTGCACTCAATATTTTTTGGCTCTACCTCAAGGGTGTCCAGAGTATCAGTGACAATTCTCTGATCTTTGGAAAGAATAAGGGGCATCATGTATGGAACCATTGTTTAAAAGGCTTTTAAGAGCATAGACAGCTTCATCTGTCTAGGGCAGCTTGGGGTACAGCCTTCTTAGAGGGAGAAGAGGGATGGACCAAATGGCCCCCGGCCCTTCCCACTCCTTTTTGGGTCTTGGAAACAAGGATGCACTTCTGATCCTGACCATGGGGTGGCACCAGCCCATCAGGTTAGGTAACTCACAGTGGCAGGCAAGGCCTCTCTGCTTCCCAGCAGGGGAATTGGAAGGGGGTGGGGGCGGGGAGTCAGCAGGAGTGGGGGTAGGGGAAGGAGCCGCCTAGAGAGTCCAGGTGTTTGTGCCTCTGCGAGACTGTGTGTGTGTGCCTTTGTGCATGACTGGGTGGGGGTGGGCTGTAGAAGCATTATGAGGGCGTACGAGCATGTGTGTGAGTGTGTGTGTGCCTGCGTGAGTGCTAACGACTCAGAGAAAGGGGGCCTTTGTTTCACTCCTGTTTATGTGCAGGGAAATCATCTGACCTAAATGAAATCGCTCTGCCCTAAGGATATTAGTACATGGCTGTGGATGAAGTAAGGCTTGGGATATGGAATTTTCAAGATGTAAGAGGCACTAACATTTGTTTAGTCAAATCCCTCATTTTACTCATGGGATAAACTGAGGCCAGATGGGGGCTCTAACTGGGTATGCCATAGACCCTTGGTGGGCCGGGCCAGGGCTCTGGTTCCCTGATGCTGCCTACCAAGGTTTGAGTGTTTGAGCCTTGTAGCTTCCTCAAGACAAGGAGCTGAACCATCTGAATGTGATGGGTGACCTCCAGGAAGCAAGCCCCGCAAGGTGAGACTGAGGACCTGCTGCTTAGTCTAAGCTGCATTTAGTGGGAGCTTCTTGGCTTCTCCCCTTTGTACTTCGCTCCTCACACCTTGATCCCGGAGCCAGCCAGATTGGCCCCGTCATCCCCTACGCAGAACCTCGAGGGTAGCTGACCTTGCTTAGAGTCCCATAGCAGGCAGGTGACAGCCCGGGACTAGAGTCCAGATCTCCTGTCTTCTACACTGTGTCCTTTTCCTGCTGTCATTGCTTCCATCTCACATTTGGGGAGGGGTTCTACCTTGCCTCCTCCGTAGCCGAAGGATCAGGCCTCTGGGGCACCAGCCCTCAGCTCTGCCTTTTCAAGGATCTCAATGATGTCTCCATCCCTTTAATAAGGACCTTGGGCTATACTCAAGGCTTGATGATGTTCACAGAGATTTGGGCATGCACCTGGTCTGCAGCTGGTAAAAATGATGGCCAGCACTGCCATTTGTTCAAGTTCGCTCTGCTCCAACGACTGGGCTGGGTTCTTTAGCTCTGGAGTCAGACTACCGGGGCTTGAAGTCTGCCCCCTTCACTGTCCAGCTCTGTGACCGACAGCCAACCTCCTAACGTCTCTGATTCTATGTTTTAAAGCCAGAGATGTCATATGTGCCCACCATGGAGGGTTGTTGAGAGGCTTAAATGAATTAACACATACAAAGTGCCTAACACTAATGTCTCAATGCGTGTTGTTACTGTTATGCTTTAAATCTTACAACAACCCTGACCAAAATGGGAGGTATGATGCTCCCATGTTATGAATGAGGAAACTGAGACCCAGGAAGATGAGGTATCCTATATGATTCAAAGTAACATAGCTAGCAAGGGGTGGGTATGATAACAAAATCCAAGTCTAGATTCAGACCTTATACCAGTCCTCTGAAATCCTTTATTGTCCCATTACCAAGTCCAGGAATGAAGGGTGGCCTCCTGCATAAAAGAAATTCAATGAGAGCAAAATCAAATATTGTATATGTTTGTACGTTTATATATAAATATGAATGAGTAAGAGAGCATTTAAGAAAATAAAACATGACTTTCTCCTAGACCTAGTGTTCTCATCCAGCCCCAGGTTTGTCTTGAATTCTAACAGGTTGGTACCAGGATGCTTTAGGAGACAGACATATCCCAGAAACCCTTCCTGGTCTGCCAGGAGTCCTGCACTCACAGCACCCTTCCCTCCCTACTTACCCATCCTTTGTTAATTCAAATGCATCCCACGTGGATGGGGCATCTGTACTGGGTAGCAGGATGGTGCACCCCAGACTCCCAAACATAGTTCATAATCAGCGCCCCTTTATGAGCTCTGTGCCAATACATAATCTGTGTTACATAAAACATAGTTATGAGCCCTCATTATGGCTGGAGGCAGTAGTTAACATAGAAATTACTTAGTTGCAGATGTGCGACGTCAGGCCACTAATGAACCAGTCTGGCAACCTAGTGGGTTCCACCTGATCCATGGACGGGCCTCTGGGCTGCTTCACCCCAGCCAGCATAAAGCCTTCAAGATAAGCACTGTTTGCTGGACTGCAGCTATCTTGAAACTCTTCCCCATGACTCCTCCATCAGTGGAGGCTCTCTCCATCCCAGACTGGCAATGAGCATCCAGAACGTCTGTAGTCATCCATTTACCTGACCGTCATCTTTGGTGCACCCATTCTATGTGGCATTAGATAAGCCTTGATGAACAGTACCTATCAACTCTTGCTGTGCCTTCATGGATCTTGCAATCAACACCTTTAGGGGCTATAAGTGGTATTTATGAGCCAAATCACTGCCATTTTGGGATCTAGACTACCCATCTGATCCCAAATTGTGCAGAGCCAGCTGAGCAGGTGGGAGGGTGGCCAAAGTAGCTAACAACAGGGCAGGCCAATTCTGGGGGAGGCTGGAATGAGGAAAGAAGGAACTTGGGAAACTGAATTGCTGAGCAGGAACATTGGGGTTGGAAACAGGAGCCAAAACTGGTAAATCAGACATCAGTAGAAAGTGAATTAAGTCTTGGCCGGGCACGGTGGCTTACACCTGTAATCCCAGCACTTTGGGAGGCCAAGGCGAGTGGATCTCTTGAGGTCAGAGGTTTGAGACCAGCCTGGAAAACATGGTGGAACCCTGTCTCTACTAAAAATACAAAAATTAGCTGAGCATGGTGGTAGGCACCTGTAATCCCAGCTACTCTGGAGGAGGCTGAGGCAGGAGAATTGCTTGAACCCGGGAAGCGAAGGTTACAGTGAGCTGAGATCTGAGATCATGCCACTGCACTCCAACCTGGGCACCAGAGTGAGACACAGAAACAAAAAAAAAAAAAAAAAAAAAAAAAAAAAAGAAAGGAAGAAAGTGAATGAAGTCTCCCTGATTTTGTTTTTGTTATCTACAGTTCATTCTTCACTCAGCAGCCACAATAATTCATGAAATCATACTACATTTCTCTCTTGCTTAAAGCTTTCCAATGGTTCCCCATTATGCTAGAAATAAAATCCAAACCCCTGCCCATGGCCTGTAAAAGTTTGGACAGTTTGTGTCTTCTCTCCTGCTTCTCAGGCCTTAGGTCTTAAGCCTTGCAATTCTCCCATCCTTCTCTACCTTGCTACCTTGACCACTGCTCATCTGCTCCAAGCACACTGTCCTTTCTATTCCTGGAAACACTGGCAAGTTTAGTCCTGCCTCAGGGTCATCACGCTACTTTCTCCCCTGCCTTGGGGTTTTCACACCCACTTTCCCTCTGCCTCAGGGTCTTCACACTCACTTTCTCCCCCTGCCTGAAATTCTGCTCTCCCAGATTGTCACAAGGTTTGCTACTTCTTGTTATTCAGGTCTCAATTCGAATGTCACCTCAGAGTTGCAGTGGCGATGGGAGTTTTGATCTTTTCATCTTAGAATCAGCTGTGGGATCCTTGGAAAGCCAGCACCATGCTATGATGCCTGGGATGTTTCTGGATTAGATCCTCATGGACCTGGGAAAACTTCATCCCACCAGCAATGTTGATTAGAAATGTAGTAGATGTCTGCTTTTACAACAGGGATAGGAAGTGAAGAGACAGTTTGCCACTACGCATTTTGAGCTCTAAAAATGGTAGTATTTCAATAAGGCAAATGGATTTTGTGTCTTTTCTTCTAGGATTTTACATATAAATCAAGTGAAATCATTTTCAAAATGTTCATGTGCAAGGCATCATTCAGTTATTTAGGAAAATCTTACAAAGAACTTAACATACATCAGTCCCAGTTAAGGCACTGGGGTGGAAAAGATGAACAAGATTGGCCACTTTCTCTAAGTATATGCAGATCAGAAGGGAGGCAGGCATGTATCTGGAAACAGACCTCCTGAGTTCAAATCCTGGCTGTGTGTCTTTGGGAAACTTATTTAACAGCTATATGTCTTATTAGCCTTCTTGTAAGTAAAATGAATCTGATGAAAACAATGCTTCAGAGGACCCTTGGAAAGATTAAATGAATTAATATAAGAATAGAACTAGCACAATGTCTGAGACATTGAGAATGACAAGTAAGTGCCAATGAATATAGTTGTTATAAGGTAAAGTGAAGGAGGCTTTCAAGAGAGATGTGCAAGGTGCCATGGGGACCAGGAACTGCTAGAGAAGGACAGAAAGTACTTTGCAGAAGATGAAAGTTCCCTATGGGGTGGCAGCATCATCTCAAGGCAAGAGTAGGGCCTTTGGAAGAGAGGCCTCTTCTTCAATTCTAGATAGCTATGTTATTTGTCAGCGTTGTGACTTTGGACAAGTTATTTAACCTTCTCTGTGACACAGGTGTTATGAGAGTACTGTGAAGATTAAATAAAAAATGTCATGAGTGAAGCTTCTGGCACATGGTAGGTGTTAGATAAAGGGCCCTGCTCACTAGCCACATAGAGAGGGGATGCTGTGTTGCACTAATCCCGTCAGCCTTCTTGGGTTTTGCCTCAACTGAAGAAAACTATCTCTTCCAGGGTGATGCCTCTTTTCAAGGGCAACCTGCTTCCAATGTCTGATGACCTGACTCCCGCTAGAAATGACTCTGAGTGACCATCCTGGCTCCAGAGCTCTCTGTGGGGCTAACTGAGTTCTTAACTGGAACCACATTATGACTCAGTGTTCACCTCTGCCTTTCATGCTTCCTTCATTTTTTGTCTCAGTAAGCTCAGGCTACAATAACAGAATATCACCAACTAGGTGGCTTAAACAACAGAAATTTATTTACTTACAGTTCTGGAGACCAGAAGTCCAACATCAAGGTTGGTTAAAACCAACCAGCAGGGTTGGTTTCTGATGAGAGCGCTCTTCCTGGCTTGCAGATGGTCACCTTTTTGTTGTGTCCTCACATGGCTTTTCCTCTATGTGTATGGGGAAAAGAGAAACTTCTGGTGTCTCTTCCTCTTCTTATAGGGACACCAGTCCTATAAGATTATGGCTTCACTCCTATGACCCTATTTAACCTTAATTATCTCCTTGAAGGCCCTAACTCCAAATACAGTCTCACTGGTGGCTAGGATTTCAGCATATGAATTTTGGGGGAACATAGTTTACTCCATAATGTCTCCCTTTCACAGGAGTGGATCTTAAATGTACTCCTTAGTAATGCCTCCCATTGTCTGCCAGTTGAGCGCCTTCTGGGGAACCCAAGGTGCAGACACACTTCTAAATAATCTCGGTGTGCATTGTGCCTGGAACATAGTAGTTACTCAATTCATATTTATTGAATGAAATGATATTTGGACCAATATTTGTTAATGATCAGAGAAAATAAAAATTCAGCTATTTCATTATGGGTTTTTATTTAAGTAGTCATGTACACAAACACCATAAACTTTAGCCCAGGGATCACAAGGTCAAGTAGCCTTTATTTACTGCATAGGAAAGGGGGTCATTCAACAGGTCTAGGTTCTAGTAGGAAGGTCTAAAGGGAAGAATGGAGAAAGAAATTTCTCTTATTGACTGCCTTCTGTAAGCCAGTACTATGCTAGAAGCTTTGCTGGCACATATTTTCACATATACAACTCTCAACTGCTCTATGAAGTAGAAATCTTTGCTAACTCCACCTGAAAGACAGACAAACTGAGGCTTCATGTTCAAGGTCACATAGCCAGCCAGTGGCACAGTTGAGAGTCAATCCTCACCCAGCATCCAAGCCCCTGAAAAGAAGATAAGAGTCCTCAGATCCACTCTCTTTCATCAGAGGCATCACCTCCTGCCTCTCCAGACTGGCGGTGACAGGACTGCCCTCCCTCAACCCCAGGGTGTGCACAGGCCCCACCCCAGCTGCTGTTTCCCAGAAGCCTTTGGAAACCCGAGGAACTAGACTTCTGGGGATAAGGCTGACACTGGAAGTTAATGACTATCAGTTGATAGAAAACACTTGTTTACATGTTTCCATCATTAGAGGTTCCAGCCTCACCTCTGCTGGGCCTCCTGCCAGATATTTGGAGGGGGTTTTCACAAGCTGTGCAGTTTGCTAAATACTAAAGCATTCATATTAAGGCGTTTCAGTATGAGGCAGTACAATGTTGCAATGTTGATAATGGGTAATTGAATTTCTTTATCTGGAGCAAAATGGACATAGACATTCTCAGAATTTGCTCAGCTGGGGAACACAGATGGTTGCTGGAGACAGGAGGCTTCCCTTCTAGAGCCTCCATTGAGGAGTGTAGTTTGATTTAATGATCCTTTGAGCTTTGTATCTGACTCCGGGTAGATGCTGAAGCAATGCTTCCTGAGGTAATTGGGGAGACTTCATAGGGAAAGTGACATTGATGTTGAAGCACAAATGAGATTTTTACAGGTAGAAAAAGGGAATGGGTAAGGGCATTCCAGAAGAGAGAAAAGCAAGTGCAAAGGCACAGGAGTCTGGTAGCTTGAAGACAGAAAGCAGTTCCTATAACACTAAGCACACGTTTATGTCTGGCTGGCTGCTATCCAGACCAGTGGTTCTCTACCCTATATGAACACTAGAATCGTCTGAGGAGATTAAAAAATTACCCAGCCCTTCTTCCCAGATTTAATTTAATTACATAAGATTCTGAGTGTCAGTATGTTTGAAAAGCTCTCTGGTTTAGTCTAATACACAGCCAAAGTTTAGACGTATCCTTACATTTCAATGACTTCTTGCCTTTTCAACTTTTAGTCAAATGCATTGGGGAGAAACTTTGGTCAACTTTTCAAATTTGTTACCAAGTGTGACTGAAGTGCAAGATGGGCTTTCCTCAATGCTCAGCCTTGAGGGCAAACATTGCCCTTTGGGCTAGTGAGGCATATGAGGCACCCTCTTTCCTGTCAGAGGCTGTTAGGGGAAGAATAACTTGTAGGAAGAGCTCAACTTTGACCAGATCTTGACCACATTAATCACATAAGTAAGCAAATACCAATAGGGCCCCAGTGCTTTTACCTGCAACTTTCCTTCTGCTGACTTTTCTGGATGAAGGAAAAAAAATGGTAAATTATTCAAGATTGGGGAGAGCAGGTTTTGTAACTGTGAATTGTAAGATGGCTGAATAAGAAACTATAGTAGCCTATACATGTTTTATCCCTATTTTTTTTATCCCTTGCAGAAGAAGATTTCAGTTTTCATTTCTCCCTAGCAGGACTGCTCACTTTGACATTCCCTGGGTGTCTGTAGTACTAGGCAATAATTAAATATCAGGTGCATAAGTTGCTCTTTAATTTGACATGTGTGCTCCAGGCAATAACGGCACGCAGTGCCATGTGGGAGTGTAATTGCTAAGGAATAAAATCTTGTAGCGAGTGAGATCATTGTATCAGGTATGGTGTGACAGCTCATTTGATCATTATGCCCAGGCTAAAGAGTTTGCCTAATTAGTTTCCATTAAAACTCACCCTTTAATCAAGAGTTATTCTTGCATAAAGAATGTCACTCGGTCCAGATGAATGAACAATGGTTTCCCCTTGAGATTGGATTCTCGGCTGCACTGGGATGCCATATGTCTTTTCAAACAATCCACACCCGGCCCTCAGCTGGAAAGCCCAAGCAGGAATGGCTGGTATAAGTGGAGTGGAGGAAATACGTTGGGAGGAAAGAAATGGTTGCTTCCAGTGCTTCTGGTTGGGGCTTGGGGTCTAAGGGAAGCCTTCTGACAGGCACAGAGACATAGGATTCCAGAGAACTTCCACATTCAGAGAGAAGGGGGACATACAGAGGAAGAAGTGACTTGGTCACGGGTAGGTTGTGGCAAAGCTTAGGCTGGGCACAGTTCTGACTTGCAGCCCAGAACTGGCTCTACCCCATCAAATGCTGACTTCAACTCTCATGCTTCTTAGGACTGAGGACATAGAGCTTTATCTCCTGACTCACTTTGAGTACTGGGCTCTGAGATGACAAGAGTAAGAATGAATTCTGGGTACACTCAGCACTTAGTCTTGTTCCATTTCTATTTCTGAGGCTGTGGGGCTGACATACTCTTCCTCTGAATCCCAGCTCTGCCCTTGAATAGCTGTGGGGCCTTGAGCTCTCTCAGATTTTATTTCTTTACCTTTAAGGTAGAAGTAATAATATCTACCTCCTAGATAAAAGGATTCTTCTCTGGGTACCTGGAATTCAGGGTGCCTCCTCTTAATTTGGGATTCTATTTTCAGGAAATATGTGCCAACATTATGTGGTATATGGCTGTTGCAACTCCATCCACCCCCGTAAATGTACTTACCCGTATATGATGATTTCCAAATATGTACCTTTAGTCTTGATTTTCTTACTTTTAACCCTGAACTATCATTTGTCCACTACTAATTGACAATTAACATTTTGACCGTTGTCAACTACTAATGACACCTCAGCATTTCAGAAAAACCCACCTTATCTGGAACTCATTGCTTACCTATTTCCCAGGCTTATTTACTTTTTTATTTTTCACTGACTTTGCCAAACTCTGAGAACTCCAAGCTAAGTAGCCTCAGAGCCACCCTTGAGTAGTAGTAGGAGAAATGCAGGAAGGAACAAGAGCTCTAAATCTGAAGCTCTGACCTGGGACAGCTTACTTAAAATGTCTGAGCTTAACTTAGTGTCCTCATATTTAAAATGGGGAGAAAATGACATTACATGTCCCCCAGGACCCTGAATCCTTGCTTGACTTTTGACACTAGCTGTTATTTATCTTCATCAAATAGCCTTTGCTGCAGATGCCCCAGACCACATACTGCCCCCGGATCACAGTTGTCATTTTAATTTGTGCCTTCATTCATTTGCTCATATCATTTTTCTCCACCTGAAGTATTCTTCCTTTCCATGCTCACCTGGCAAACTCCTACCATTCTTTATGTCTCAGATCAAGACTTATCTTTATTAAGCTTTCCCTGGGTTTTCCAGATAGAGTTAGGAATTCTGTTCTTTACTTTCCACACTTTTCTACCTGTCTCTCTGGGACTTTTCTACTTCATAAATCCTAATCTATCTTTAATATCTTTTAGCTTTTCTTTAGTTTTTTGTCTATTATTTCCTCAGCTTGGCCTTCTAATTCACTAATTCATTTTTTCTTCAGTCAATTTCATCTTGTTATTCATCCTATTGATTGTGTTATTTACTTTGGCAATTTATATTTTTATATTTAATATTTCCATTTGGCACCATTTATTCATATATCATTCTTTCTTCATATTGCTATAATTTCTGCTCATATATCCTTAAGTGTATTTATCATGCTTATTTTATATATTTGGATCATTTGTTTCAACAATTCTGCTTCAGATGTTATTCTGTTTATTTTCCTTTATAGTAATTAAGTCTTCACATCTAACTATTTTGGTTTATAAAGTGGTGTTTCCATGGAGCTTTCAAGCAACCACTTAGGTAATCTGTACTGGGAAAAGAATCAAGGGCAAGTGTGGCTGTCCCATGGTTTTAAGGAGAAAGGGGAACAGATGAGTCCTAGTGCAGAAAGCCCAAGACCCCGAAGGCCCAGTGGTTGGAGTTTCACTGTCAACCTGTAGGGTGAAGTGGCAAGGGGGAAGGGTGGTCTCCTTAGGTTGCGTCCCTCAGCCCTGGGTTTAGGAGAGGGTAGGGTAAAGATGTGAAAGCCTAAGGGCAGCAGAACAGACCCTCTTTGTTTTAATCAACTCTTAATCCCAGCAGGGTTTTTCTACTGCTCCAGCATTGGCCTGGCTGAGCTGTGAAAGGGCAGGCAATGGCTTGCTTGAGGCAGTCCAGAGGAAGATGAGTTCAGGATTTCAAAGTTTTTTTCCTGCATATTGGTTGGCACCATCTCTGGCTGCCCTGGGCCTCAGGAAGCTGACCCATTCCCTGACACATGCCAATTCCAGGAACCTTTCCCAGAGGGCTCACTTTTTATGTTATTGTTGTTAGTTCTTGGAACCTATATTTTCCCCTTGCTGCCACCATTTTTTCAGTGTTAATTTTTTTTGGAGAAAGGAGAGAAAACTAGTCAACTATCTTGACATAAATCGATTTTATATTTTTTAATACTTGATACAATATCTACAAACACATATGTCACAATTGTTAGATTGCACAGTTGTTAAAAACAAGGACTTTGAAATTAGACTATTTGACTTTTAAATTTTACTTAATAAAATTTAAATAAACCTTATGGGTGTATAATATACATCAAATAAAATTTACTCACTTTAAGAGTATAGTATGGTAACTTTTGGCAAATATATACACCCATGTAACTACCACCACAACCTATATAGAAAATATCTTAAAAATTATATATTGACAGATTATAGTTGTATATATTTAATGGGTAATGTTATAACTTTTGAATACAATGTGGAATGACTGGCTCAAACTAATTAACATATCAATCATCTCAAATATTTAACACTTTTTGTGGTTTCATTCTCTTGGTGATATTAAAATGTACAGTACTCAATTATTAACAACACTATACAGCTGATCTAAAAAAATCAAACTTATTCCTCCCACCAACTGAGGTTTTGAATCATTTTATTATCATCTTCCCATTCTCCCCACCATCAGCTTCTGGTAGCCACCATTCTACTCTCTGCTTCTATGACTTCCAATAGTTTTCGATTCCACATATAACTGAGAACTTGTGGTATTTGTCTTTCTGTGTCTGGTTTATTTTACTTAACATAATGCTCTCCAATGCCATCCACATTGTCCCAAATGACAGTATTTCCTCCTTTTTTAAGGCTTTGTGTATATGTACCACATTTTCTTCATCCATTCAACCTCTGATGAATACTTAGCTTGATCATGGCTATTATGAATAATGCTACAATGAACATGTGCATGCAGACATTTTCTGACATGCTAATTTCGATATTTTTAGGTTAATACCCAGAAGTGGAATTGCTGGGTCATATATTAATTCTATTTTTAGTTGTCTTTTTTTTTTTTTTTTTTTTTTTTGAGACAGAGTCTCACTCTATCACCCAGGCTGGAGTGCAGTGGCGTGATCTCAGCTCACTGCATCCTCTGCCTCCCAGGTTCAAGTGATTCTCCTACTTCAGCCTCCTGAGTAGCTGGGATTACAAGTGTATGCCACCATGCCCAGCTAATTTTTTATTTGTTTAGTAGAGATAGGGTTTTACCATGTTGAACAGGCTGGTCTTGAACTCCTGACTTCAGGTGATCCACCCACCTCGACCTCCCAAAGTGCTGGGATTACAGGCATGAGCCACAGTGCCTGTCTCTATTTTTAGTTTTTTGAGAAACCTCTATACTGTTTTTCATAATGGCTGTATTAATATACATTGCCACTGACACGTACAAGTATTCTCTTTTGTCCATATACTCCCCAATACTTGTTATCTTTTGTCTTTTTGATAATAACCATTTTAATGGTTGTGAAGTGACATTTTATTGTGGTTTTAATTTGCATCTTAATTATTAATTATGTTGAGCAGTTTTTCATTTGTCTGTTAGCCATTCATATGTCTTCTTTTGAGAAATATCTATTCAGGTCCTTCGCCTATTTCTTATCAGATTATGTATTTATTAATTTTTTTCTATAGAGTTGTTTGAGTTTCTTATGTATTTTACATATTAATCCCTTATCAGATGTATGAGTTGCAAGTATTTTCTCCCAATGTATAGGTTGTCTCTTCACTCTGTTGTTTCCTTTGTTATGCAGAAGCTTTTTATCTTGATGTAATCTCATTGTCTAATTTTGCTTTTATTGCTTGTGCTTTTAGAGTCAAATCTAAAAATCATTGCCCAGATCAATGTCATGTAGTTTCTTGCCTGTGTTTAATTGTAGTATTTTACAGTTTGTGATCTTATGTTTAAGCCTTTAATTCATTTTTTGTTGATTTCTGTATACAGTGTAAGATACAGGTCCAATTTTATTCTTTTGCATGTGGATATTCAGTTGCTGATGACATGATCTTATATATAAAGATCGTGGTCACTTCTAAGCATGGGGCCCAGTGAGACTTCACAGATACACAGGTGTCCTTCTGAGCACGGGGCCCATTGGTTTTATTCTCTGTGGTTACCATCTTGAAATCTTAATACTTTTTGAACAAGTAGCGCCACATTTTCATTTTATACTAGGCCAACCAAATTATGTACCAGTTTTTCCAGATGTCGATATCCTACATAGTCATGGTGCATTTATCATAACTAAGAAACTAACATTAGAACAGTACTGTTAACTAGACTACAGACTTTATTTGGTCTTTATCAGTTTTCCTACTAATGTCCTTTTTTCTTTTCCAGAATCCAATCCAGAATATCACATTACATTTAGTCATCATGTCTCCTAGTTTCTACTCTGTGACATATTCTTGGTCTTTATTTGTCTCCTAGGACCTTGAAACTTTTAAATGTCCTGGCCAGTTATTTTGTTCCTCAACTTGAGTTGATCTGATGTTTCTTTTTATTAGACTGAGGTTATGAATTTTTTTGACAGGATATCACAAAGGTAGAGCACTCTCAACACATCACAGAAGGAGGTACATAATCTCAACGTGACTCATCACTGGTGTATGTAATCTTGATAACTTGGTAAGGGTGATGTGTGCCAGGTTGCTTCATTAGGAAGTTACTACAGTTCCTTTCCATGCTCCATTTGCTAGAAGAGAGTCACTAAGTCCAGCTCACCCTTGGTGGGAGGGGAATTAAACCTCACTTCCTAGCAGGAGGAGTATCAAACAACTTGTGAACAAATGTTAAAACCACCCCAACAATAAGTAAATATTTATGTGGGACTCTATGCCTCTTTGTAGGTCTCTAAGAACTTGAACGTGGGTGCTGCTGTGTTGGGTATATTTAGGATAGTTAGGTTTTCTTGTTGAATTGAACTCCTTACTATTATGTAACACCCTTCTTTGTCTTTTCTGATCTTTGTTGGTTTGAAGTATGTTTTGTCTGAAATTAGGATCACAACCCCTGCTGTTTTCTGTTTTTAATTTGGTTGCTAGATTTCCCTCCCTCTCTTTATCTTGAGCCTATGGGTGTCATTACATGTGAGATGGGTCTCTTGAAGACAGCATACCATTGGATATTGCTTTTTTATCCAGCTTGCCAGGCTGTTCCTTTTACGTGGGGCATTTAGCCTATTTACATTCAATGTTTGTACTGATATGTGTACATTTAATCCTGTCATTGTGTTGTTGGCTGGTTATTATGTTGACTTGTTTGTGTGGTTGCTATATCATTTCACTGGTCTGTCTATTTAAGTGGGTTTTGTATCAGCTGGTAGAGGTCTTTTCTTTCTATATTTAGCACTTCTTTCAAGATCTCTTGTAATGCAGGTCTGGTGGTAACAAACTCCTTCAACATTTGCCTGTTTGAAAAGGATCTTATTTCTCCTTTTTTAGGAAGCTTAATTTGGCTGGATATGAAATTCTTGGTTGAAGATTTTTTTTTTTTTAAAGAATGTTGAATATAGGCCCTCAATCTCTTCTTGCTTGTGGAGTTTCAGCAGAGAGGTCTACTGTTAACCTGATGGGGTTCCCTGTGTAGGTGATTGGCCCTTTCTCTCTAGCTGCCTTTAACATGCTTTTTTTTTTTTTTTCTCATTTGACCTTAGAAAATCTGATGCTTATGTGTCTTGGGGATGGTCTTGTGTAGAATCTTGTAGGAGTTTCTGTATTTCTTGAGTTTGACTGTTGGCCTCTCTGGAAAGGTTGGAGAAGTTTTCATAAACAATATTCTGAAATATGTTTTCCAAGTTGTTTGCTCTCTCCCCCTTCTTACAGGGATGCCAGTGATACATAGATTCAGCCTCTTTACAGAATCCCATACTTTTTGGAAGTTTTGTTCATTTCTTTTTATTCTTTTTTAAAATTTTTATCTGACTGTATTATTTCAGTGACCCAGTCTACAGGTTCTGAAATTCTTTCCTCTGCTTGGTTTATTCTGCTGTCAATACTTGTGATTGCATTGTGAAATTCTTGTACTGTGTTATTCAACTCTGTCAGATTCATTATTTTTTTTATACAAATTATTTTGTTCTCCTGTATTGCTCTATTGTGATTCTTAGTTTCCTTGGATTAGGATTTTCATCCTACTGAATCTCAATGAGCTTCATTCCTATCCATATTCTAAATTCTATTTCTGTCATTTCAGCGAGCTTCTCACTGGAGATTGGTCCCTTTTATTGGAAAGGTCTTTCTTCCCAGATTATGTGCCAGCTTCATTCTATTTAGTTAATGCTTACTAAACATGCCAGCAATTTCAAACCTCTAATCTATGGGACCTATATGTAACCATACTAATGTAAGCACTGCAATGCCTCATTAATTTGAACTCAAAAAGGTTCACAATTGGAGTGAACTTGCACTATAATGCAGCTGAATTTGCATTCTGATAATTTCTGAAGACTGACCAAACACATGAAAAAAGTGAAAAGAATCAAGAATAAGCATAGTAACCACCTTGAGATAATCCAATCCCATGATTTTTGAAATGCTTTTTTTCCCGTTTAAATATAATATTGGAAGCCACTTTAAATTATTGTTTAAAAAAGGAGGAAAAATGCAATGAAATCAGTGAATTTATGAGACCTTCTATTTATTTATTAAAGCAGGTTTTAAAAGGACTTAAACTAGGCAAGCCTTAGCTACCCTAGTCTAGGGTTACTCTAAGTTTTGGAATAAATAATTGTATATTTATACTCATAGCCTCTGTAATTCCAACTGTGCCTGAAGTGAAGAACTGTGGCAATCCATGATATTAAGGGGCAATGAATGAAATCTGGAAGGTGCAAGGCTCTGATCCTCCTACAATGAATGGCCTTTGCCTTCTTGAAGGTCTCATAAAGGCCATAATGTTTTTCCAAGTCTGTTTTTGCCCTCACAGCTGAGGATGCCCAGCCAGCCCTGGTGGCAGGGTGGGGGTGCAGTGGTGGGAGTGATTTTCACCCCATTTATCTCTTCAGTATCAGCAATTTCTGTGTGTTCCTAACAGCAATGGATGTCATGCTGGGTAATCCTCTTCCTGTTGTGAAGGGACCTGAGCAATTACCAGTGAAGTATTCGGGAAAGATCCAAGGGAAATGATAGCTAATGGCGACTTTTATCAGACCTACCAATATATGAGCAAACATGCTTCGGAGAAAATAGAGATTTTATTATCTTTATGGGTATACCATGAAAGTTGTGTTATAGTGTTTGAATGTGCATGTGTGTGTGTGTGAATTTATATGTTTTAAAAGTGTTATCAGTATTATTTTATTAAGAAATTTACTTTACTTTCAGGGCAACCTTTATCTTGTCAGAGAATCAGAGGGAATTAAAAAAAAAATTGGCCTTCTAACTTTTCGTATGTTACCCCCATTGCGGTACTACTATCCTCTCTCCCCAGAGCAATCAGAGTAGTCCCTGAATGACATGGCCCCTGCCCACTTCCTGTCTCCCTTTGGGCCAGCCTCATCCACGCTCTGGCTCACTGCTTTTCTTTCTGGTCTCTAAATACGCAGGGCCTGCTCTCATCTCAGGGCCCTGCTAGTCCCACCTGCTGGTCCCATTGCCTGCACATGCACCTCCTTTCTGAAGTAGAAGCCACCCATCTAGTTACTCTGTTTCACTTTTCCTTGTTGGATTGTCTTCAAAGCATTTAACACTCTGAAATCATTTTGTTTGTTCATTTGCTTAATGTCTGCCCCATCTCAGTGTAAACTTCCTGAGGGGGAAACTCCCCGTTTCATTCACCACTGCATTCTCAGCACCTGGAAGAGTATCTGGATACTAACAGGTGCTCTATATATTTTTGAACGACTGAATGAATTAATGAATATAAAATTTGGTTGCCACCTTCATCTATTGTGTTTTCCCTGGTTTAGTTTTCCTTTTAGGATTCTAATACAACTTTGGGGGAAACTACCAATTGGTAGATTAAGTTGGAGTGAGTGCTATGTGGGTCAGAGAAATCTGGCTCAGAAGCCAGCTAAGGCAGGATGCATCAGGTGAGTGTAGGCATTTGGAACTCAGGGGCTGCACCCCTCTTATCCTCAAGTTTGAGATGTGGGTGTCAGGAAGCTTCTGAAAGACATACTCACTGGACACTGAATGGTTATATATTTGTGCTCTGCCAGCTGAATGAATGATTGCCATGAACACAGGGAACTCCTGAGAGCCTCCGTTAGCAGGGAAATCCTTTCATTCTACTTCTCAAATACCATCTGCCTCTATTCTGACACTTCTGTTTCCACTGCACTTCCTTAGCTAAGGTTCACTTTATCCCTCTCCTGAAGGAGATCCTGAAGGATCTGTCTTAAAAGCAAGTGCCAATGGTGAAAATCCCCAGCTTGCTTCTCAGTGGACAATATGGGAGTTCTAGCCTAGGGCTGCAGAGGTTTACACAGATGTTAACTATCAGATAGAGACATAAAGGGTGTTTGCCGCCCCTTTAATCGACTGATGACCCTTTATAGCCATTCTCCTTTTAGGCAGTTACCCCCTTTTATTCCTAGCTGCCAAAGACAATTCCTGTACACTCACCTCTCCCTGCCCAGAGTCCCAGATTTATTGCTTTGCACCAATCAGAACAAAGCGGCAGAGAGTAAAAAGCATTTCACCATTACTCAGCCTAGAAACTAAAATCCTTTCCAGATAAAGGACAACAGAGAGAAAGACTGAGGCCAATCTAATGCAAAGATTCTTAGGAAATGTCATTGACCTCATGAAGCCTGTAGGAATCATAGTGCAAGAACTCAATGTCATGTTTTGTTTCAAAAAATACCTTTAGAAAAAAGGCTTCTGTAAGTTGCCTCTATAACATATGGTAGAAGGGTCATAAGGAGAGAGAAATGAAGCAACGCTACACATGATTTTGCCCTTTATTTGAATATTTTTCTTCACTGAGGTTTTATTAGATAACGTTTTCTTTGTAAACTTTGCATTTTGTAAAATATATTGTCTATGAGCACAGAAAATATTCATCTGGATAAATTTAAGACCAAGGTATTTCTTAGATAAATGTCTTTTTCCATATGAGCATCAGCAGATGAAAATAAAACTCAATGTGCATCAATACCACATGTCTTTATAAAGGCATTTCCCAAACTAGAGGCCCAAAGGACACACTTTCCAGGATATTAATGTCACAGAAAATGTTTGGTTCACCATTAAGTCGCATTTACTGTAACACAAGCTCCATGGGAAGAGGGACTTTGTCTTTTTTACCACTGGATTTCCAGCATATAAAACAGGCGCTGGCCTGTTTAGGCACTCAAAATATCTATTATTAAATGAAATGTTGCCATAAACTAATTTAACCAGGTTTCTTTACTTCAGGACTTTCCAGAGTCTTATCATGCTAATATACGCAGTGAAGCTCCAAAAGGAGGTGCTGGCATAACTTATTTCTCAAACCTATTTGACCATGGATCACCCTAAAATATATCTATTAATACCTAGTGGCACTGTGTTCCAAACAAGTTTGGGAAAAGCTGAGTTAAATTAAAAGGACACGTAAAAATGTCTAAGGCAAAAGAGTTCAGTTAATTCACAATTTAGATTCTGTTACAACTTTTTGCTGACTTACATTCTTTGATCTTTGAATACAGGAAAAAAGAAGAGGATAGAGGAGAGAGCATGGGTGGGAGGAGAGAACGGGAAAAGAGGAAAGAGAAAGAGAGAGATGACCATTTGAGATTGAAGAAGTGGTGCTCTGAATTGCAGGAAAAAAATTCAGATGTGCTGGGCTTGGTTAGCAGATGATTGGCAGCTGGAGGCCACTCGTGGAACCTAGTGATGATAATTTCCCACAGAGTTGATTTATTTGGTAAAGGCTTGCTTGAAGCCTTACCTGCTCAGTTGGCTGTGACCAGGAAAGAGGACATAGATGGTTAGATCCATTCTCTTTTTTGATGTGGGTTCATCCACGCATCCTTTCTGCCCTGGGACACACATTAATGAATGGTCTGGATTCGTTACTACAGAGGAAATTAGGCACAGATGATGAATAGGTAAGACTGCAGATTTTGGAGACAAGCAGTTGGGTTGATGGTGAGTATCCTGTGTGGTCTTGGACCTAGTCACCTCTCTGTATTTCAGTTTCCTCCTTCAAAAGATGGAGATGATAATAATATTTACCTCATAATGTCCTGAGTGTCAAATAAGGTGATATATATGCACATATTACAGTGCCTTGCACATCTAAGTGCTCAAATGTTAATTATTGGTATCATTAGTAATAACTAAAGATAATATCTGGGTGCCAGATAATATCTGTTAACTCATAACTTGTATTTCAATTTATTTATATTAACTTCATGTATAGCGTTATGTAAGTAGACTCTGTAAGTTATTTATTTTAATACAAAACACTTATTACAGAATCTACTTGCTTAGGGGAATTTGATAAATGGTTTTGAAAGTGGGTATTCTTTGGGGAAACAGGACCACTTGCAAATAGAAATATTCCCCCTCACCTTACATTACTGGTTCCTCTATCTAAAGAAAATAAAATAAACAATGCCTATCCTGGAGGAAAAGGGGAAGAAAAATTTAGATTTGCATCTCAAGCTAGTTGCTTAATATCCCATCTCAATTTCACTTTTTACCCTCTTTTATCTTATGCAATATGTTCCAAAGCCAAAAGTCTCTAACTCCAATTCTCCAGGCTCTGTTCTACTGTATAAACAAAATGTAGCATAGCAGGAAAAAATGAGCCCTTTCCACACCTTATTCTCTAAATCAGGGTGGGAGAAGGCATCTCTCACCTGTTACGCAGACCTTTGGCTCCTAGGTCATAATTACATCCGTCAGCTGGCCTCACTCCATCCTGATGGCTCAGCCCACCTACCTGGAGGGATTCTTTTAACTTAGGACTCTAGAAGAAAAATAAAAATGGTGATGACTATGTACAAAAGTTGAATTATATTTAATTTAAAACAGACAGTTTTGGTCCAATTGTGTATTTAGTCCACAAATGCTGTATCTCAAGTACCAAGAGCAATGCCTGGCATACAGTAGGCACTCAATACATTTTTTTTGAATGGCTAAATCTTAAATCTAAAATTTATTACCATTTTTAGGGTATAAAGAAGAAACCAAACAAAAAATGGGCCCTAAGTTCCACACCCAGAAAACCCCTACTGCCTCAATATGAGTAATATATAAGTAAGATTAGAAAATACAAATAAGATTATGTAAGTAGACTCTGTAAGTTATTTCTTTTAATACAGAACACTTATTACAAAATCTACTTGCTTAGGGAAATTTGATATGTGGTTTTGAAGTTTGAACTAAACAGAAATTATTGAAGCAAAAAGCTGCCATTTCCCTTTTTGCCCCTCATTCCGTCTTTCCAAAGGTAATAATTGAAAACAATTTATTTGATTACTTTTTTCTCAAAGCAATTATTTGTGTAAGGGTATAGATGAATATACAAGGCCACATTATTAAGATAATGAACAACAAACCCAAAAGCAGAGGTTCTCAAGGTAAAGTCTGCTGACAACCCACATGATGCCCAACTGCCTCTGAAACACCCGATTTGTCTGTTAGCAATACAGACGGAAATAGACATTCTGATTTGGTGGTCTGGGCATGGCCAGGAATCTGCATTTCATCAAGCATCTCAAATAAGTATATTCTATAAAGTTGAAGGATGTGGCTCATTAAGGATCTAATGAAGCTCAAGATAGTTCATGTTTTAGCACCAATCCCTCTTTATTGTGGAATTGGTGGAACTCTTAGCCAATTGTAGGTGAAGCAACACATCTCTGGTGTGCGCAACCTCTGACTTTATCAGCTGGCTTCCATCTTATCCAGTTATCTTAATAGCCCCGTCCTGTCCCATGTCTTTTACCAAATTGGTTGAACTTGTTTCTTTACTGTAGCAGACATGGCTATTAACTGCAGATATGCCTAGTCTTTCTCCCTTCAGCTGCTCAATTTATGTCCAGCTTCATGTTTCTAGCTCTAACTGTGGCTATCCCTGTTCTGGATGGTTCTGCCACATAGATCCATGCAAGGTTGGAATTTCAAGCTCTTCTTCCTTAGGGATCTCATTCTGAAAACTGCTGATTTTGACCAAAGCAATGTCTCTGTCCTTCCCTCTCTTCCTTTCACTCTTGATCAGCTGGACCTGTGCCCAAGTGTGGGCCTGCCTTTTTCTTTTTGATTCTCAGGTAGTGGAGCTTTTATAAGCTATCCTGGATTTTTAGGCAGAAAAGGATTACATGTCAGTTTTATGATTGTTGAAAAATTCTTCCCCATTCTGTAGATGTGATGGGCTCCATGCATTGTGTCATTAAATATGGTCACAAAAGCAGGAACCTAGGCTCTTTGCCCTCTGCTCAACTCTTTGAGGGCAGTCTCTGCTTGGGCTCTTAGACATCAGGTAATGAACAAGATGGAAGGGGAAAGAGATGACTATGCCAGCTCATGTTTCTATACAGATCATCAACTTAAAAGGAAATGGAGTTGGACACTGAAGATCCTACTAAGGAAGCCTGTCCCCATTGGAATAAACATGACCAAAAAAGAGTGCCCTTTTCTCCAAGAAAATTTAAGCTGACTTAATGTTGGAAAAGGACCACTTTGATTGATTACTGTGTCAGGAACCGGAAGCAGGGACATCAGCTGCAGGGTATTAAGGTAAGAAACTGAGATTTACCAGTTTCCTACCAGACTCACTAGAGATGACTGGCTCACACCAGGGTGGTAGCAGCAGGGGAATGAGAAACAGTTGGAGGCAACGCAGAACCTGCCTGACTACTTGATGTTCTCAGCCACATGAAATTCACAAGTCATCACATTAACCCCATTCACATTTCTGTTTCACCCCAAAGACCCTTAATTACAATATCTCCTGAGACCTTCCTCTAACAAGCTGAACAACGTCTGGATGAGAGTAAAACACCTGGTATTCACAACTTTCCAAGTGGTTCTGATCATTTGAATCCACAATTTGTAGCTTTTGAGCTGTGTTGATGCAGGCTTGTTGCAGGCCTGTGGTGTGGTACACTTGAGAAGCAGTGTGATAGGGCTGGAGGAGCTGGTTTTGCATGCTAGTCCTGCCCCTGACTTGCCATGCAGCCTGGATAGGGCCCTTCTCTGGCCCCATCTACCCTATTACAAAATGAAGAGCATGGAGGAGGTGCTGAGGTTTCTTCCACTTCAGACAGGCTATAGTTCTTTTTTTTTTTTTTTTTTGAGACAGAGTCTTGCTCTGTCACCAGGCACTGCGCTGGAGTGCAGTGGCGCGATCTCAACTCATTGCAACCTCCACCTCCCAGGTTCAAGCAATTCTCCTGCCTCAGCTTCCCAAGTAGCTGGGACTACGGGCACACGCCACCACACCCAGCTAATTTTTGTATTTTTAGTAGAGATGGGGTTTCACCATGTTGGCTGGGATGGTCTCGATCTCTTGACCTTGTGATCCACCTGCCTCAGCCTCCCAAAGTGCTGGGAGTACAGGTGTGAGCCACTGCACCCTGTCCAGGCTATAGTTCTTAATTGATTGATCCCAGGCTCCTTGGTGAGGCTTACAGGAAGCTTTCTGGTTTTCTCTATTCTCATTCATTTAAATTCTGAGTGTTAACATATGATCAACTTCCCTGAGAATCCACATGTTAAGTTCAAGAGAGAGTGACTGCATTAAATGGGTGTCACTTTTGGAGCTGTTGCTCTGCTTCTTCTCAGAGAGCACTCAACTCGGTTCCACTTGGAACCTGACAGCAGCAGACTCCCTGGTTTGGAGAAAGCATTTTCCTTGCGTGTTTCATCTGGTTCAGGCTCTGGAGGACTCAGGGAGTTTGTGACCCTGCCTTAGGACATGCCTATCTACACTGCTGGTTTCTCCTTGGACACGATTGGAAACAATCTCTAAAAGCTTTGGCCAGCTTCCTCTTTAGTTTTTGCACAGCACCCCATCACTACACAAATGAATATTGTGCAGCTTTGTGGATGCTAAGTGCCTTTTCCAGGTTTGTGTGTGTCCAAGTCTACCCAGAGCTGATGAGCATGGACTGGTGAGCTGAGTAAGCCAAGGGGTAAATATGAAGAAAGCTTTCCTTCTTGGCAGGCTTTTCTTATGAGGCATTTCTTGGGAGAATTTTTTCCTCTCTATTTGAGAGAAAGCTTGTCGTACTGTTTATACCAGAAAGCATCTTTTTAAATGTAGTCTACAAATTGTGGAGGCCAAGTTCCCCAGGGGGCAGAGGCCATAGGTGATGAGGCCCCCGTTAGCCAAAATAAAGGCTCATGTCTCTTAAACAGTTCCAGGATGTTTCTTTCACTGGCAGTCTGGCCAACACTGACTAAAGAGTCAGCGGACCAGGAAAGTTTGGTGAATCAGGCTTCGTAACAACTTTTTTTGGTGGTTCAGTGGTCAGACATCCCGAGAGTTCACAGGTTGCCCTTGCCACCCTGACTAGGAGCCCAATTGCAGCTATTACACTTGCAGACTAACACCAGCTAACATTTAATGAGCACAACACTTTACTTTGCATTACTTCACTTAGCCTCTCCTGTCATTTTTCCACTTACAAATAAGGACACTAAGATTTGGAGATGTAGCTGTGTAAGTGGCAGAGCTTGGATGGTCTGAGACCCAGCATTCTGAGCTCTTACCAACTTAGCTGTATTGACACCCTCAGTCATGCATCACCCAGTGAAAGGCACCTGGTCCTCTTCTCTCCTTCGTGGGCTTATATTGTAGAGACAGGGCCCATGGACCACAGTGAGGAATAAAGTCACATAGAGCCAGTGATTAGGAAAGGGTCAAAAGAATGTCAATCCAAGTTTAAAGTTTGAAGATAAAGGAAATTCCGTGTTTTCAAATATGTTTGCCTAATAGCAAATCTTTTTCTTATAAGTTAAAACTTTTCCCTTCTGTCTATTTTAATTCTCCTGATTTTTATTTCTAATTTTGTGTATTATATTGTGTTTTATTTACTTTATTCAGAAGTAAGCAAGCCAGTGACTTACCTATTTTATTATTATTTTTCCCTAAAGAAATAGCTCTTTGATTTATTTATTATTTCAGTTCCTACTCTATTTTCTAATTTATTTCTAATTTATTTTATTAATTAATTCTTTTTTCTGTGCTTCAGCATCATTTCGCTTTATTTTTAATTGTTTAATTTAGTGCTTAATTTGTTCATTTCATTATTGTTTAATAATCATATAAGGTTGTACGATTATGAGTCTTTTGCCTGCACTGTTCTGGCTGAATTTCACTGAGTCTAATATGTAGAGATTCCACTCTCCTTTATTCATTGAATAAACTGTATTTATTGAGTCCTACGATGTGCCAGACATTGCACTAGTGGCTGGAGATATGGCTGCTAGAAATTCCTGCCTTTATGGAGCTAATTCAGATGAGGAAAATATAATGATTAAGTCAATAAATAATGTCAGGCAATGATAGGGAGAAGAAGGAAAGAGATGGAGTGATAACTTGACACTTAAACAGAGATCTGGAAGAAGTGAGAAATATACGTGAAGGAGAATAATATCTCAGACAAAGAAGACAGCACATGTAAATGATCAGGTGCAGGAACATGCTTGGTGTGTTCTAAGATTCCCAGGGAGGACAGTGTGACTGGGGCAAAAGAGACTTAGAGGGAAGTGGTAGGAGGGTTCTGGAGAGGTGTGCAGAAGCAAGGTCATTTGCAGGTCATGTGCAGCATTAAAGGACATAGCAAGGATTTTAGATTTTATTATAAGCGTGATAGGAAGATGGAGGATTTTGAGCATGTGACTGATGTGATCTGACTTATGGTTATTAATTAACTATTTGATAATCAATTTTATTAATATATATAACAACCATTTTAAGTGTGCAATGTGATTAATTTGGACAAACACTGGTGTGTAAAGCAACATAGTCAATATAGCAAACATTTGCAACACTTTAGAGTTTCCTTGTGCCCTTTTACAGTCAATCCTCATTTCCATGTCCAGGCTTAGGCAACCATAGATCTGTTTTAATTAACTAGAATTTTATATAAATTGAGTCATACACAAAAGTATTTTGTCTTTTGTGTCTGGCTTCTGTCACTTAGCATAATACTCTTGAGATTAATCCATGTTGTATCATGTATCAGCTGTTAATTTTTGTTTTTTATTGCTGAGAAATATTTCATTGCATGGATATACCACAGTTTGTTTATTCATCTATCAGTTGATGGTGATTTCAGGTTTTTGGCTATTATGAATCAAGCTGCTATGAACATTAATGTACAAGACTTTGTATATATATAATTTTAAATTTCTCTTAGGAATATATGTGGAATAGTGTTGGTAGGTCATAAAGTAAGTATATACATTTTAAAAAAACTGTGAAACTCTTTTACACAGTGTCTATATTTTTTGCATTCCTACCGGTTGTATATGAGAATTCTAATTGTTAAACAACTAACACTTATTATGTCTAAGTGTTGGAATTCCTAATGCTTAGTAAGTCTTTATAATTTTCGTCAACTGAATATGTGTTGTATCTTATTGTGCATTTACTTTGCATTTCCCTTGTGACTATGTTGAGCATGTTTTCATGCACTTATTTTGCCACTCATATATCTTTTCTGGCAAAGTATCTGGTCAAATATTTCACCCATTATTTTATATAGGTTATTTGCTTTATTATCATAATGTTGATTAATTAAAAATTTTTAAACAAATCTTATATTTTTATGATAAATCTCACTTGGACATAATGAATTGTTCTCTTTATATGTTGGCATATTTGATTTGGTAAGATTTGGTAAAGCATTTATATTCTTATATTTATGAGAAATATTGATCTGTGGGTTTTTTTGAATAATTTCTTTGACAGGTTTTGTTTTCAGGTATCATTGACTTCATAAAATAATCTGAAAAGCATTACTCCTTCTTCTATTTTCTGATAGAGTTTGTGTAGAATTGAGGTTATTTCTACCTTAAATATTTGATAGAATAGTCGGTACATCTAATAGGTATAGAGCTATTTAGGTTATCTATTTCTTCTTGAATTAGCTTTTTTTGTTTTCCTTCCAAGGAATTTTAAAATTTCACCAAAGCTGTAGAATTTGTTGGTATAAAGTTGTTTCTAAAATTCTCTTGTGATTCCTTGTAATATTTATAGAATGTGTATATTTCCTTTACTTTTTCTGTTTTAGGTTTATTTTATCTTCTCTCTTATTTTTTTGATTATTTGCCTAAAGTTTCCTTGGTTTTTTCAAAAAGTGAGCTTTTGATGATCATTTTCTCTACTTTTTTTTTCACTATGAGGTAATTGGTTTTTACTGTGATCTTTATTAATTCCTTTATTATACTTACTTTAGGTTTGATTTACTCTTCTTTTTCTAGTTTCTTAAGCTAGAAGCTTAGATTATTGACTTTGGATTATTCTTATTTTCTAACTTATGCATTGTAATGCTATACATTTTCCTCCAAGTGCTACTTTAGCTGTATTTAGTACTTTGAATTAGAATAATCTTTTAGACATAACAATGACAGCAATAGATAGGAAAGAAAGGCTTAACATTTAGCAGACACCTACTATGTGCCAAGATCTGGGCCAGGGTTATACGTGATCTCATTTAGTCACTTTAGTAATTCTGGGTAAGTATTTAGACATGAGGGAATCGAAGCTTAGAGGATTGAAATTACTTTTCTAAGATTATATGTGATTCAATCTCAGGGTGGTCTAATTTCATAAAGTACTCCTTTTAATACTAATGTGGAAATACAGAGCCAAGAGAAGAAAATAGAGTAATAATACATATAATTAGTGAAAAAATTCATTATTATATATTAAATTATAAACTTACATAGACATTTTGTATACATAAATGTACTTGATATATCAGGAGCACTGACTAGGCAAAATATTTTGTCTCAAATTTTTTCTTCTAAGACTAACATTGAGGCAGGAATTATATTCTTTTTTGCTATTCTAGGTACATTCTTCTCAAAAGTACTCAAATGATATAAAATAGTGACTTTCCAAGATAGAGAAGGACCAGTTTTTTTTTTTTTTTTTTTTAGGGAAAGGAATAAGAAAAGATAAAATCGAAAATTTTAATATTTAAATCAAGTATTATACCCATTATAATCATTGGCTATGCGACATTGGATATGTTATTAGAACTCTATGAATTCCAGTTTTATCATTTGAAAGTTAAGTGTTTCTTAAGTAACTTATGTGTCAGTATTCTGAAGTAGCACACAGTATAGCTCTTCACAGGTTAGTAAAGAGGTCTTAGTTAAAAGGCTCTTACCCTAACCACTGCTTTGTTACTAATGGATTATATTCTGCTTCTAGTGTGTGTCATGGTTTTCTTTCCCTTTGTGCCATTATTTTTATCCTTTATGCAGTTAGAGAAAGCAGAATAATGTGAACCATCTGATACCTTTAGAAGAGAGGTTTTTTTTTTTTGTTTTGTTTTTTGTTTTTTTTTAATTGCAACCACAAATATATTTATTGCCAGAGAAATGGCTCACTTGACAGCTGGAAGTCAGGTACCAGTTTTGCCTGGAAGGCTATCAGAGGCTCATCAATTGCTTCTTCTTCTGTTCCAGTTGCATGTTTATCTTAGGGCCAGCATCCAGCTTCTAGCAAAAGGGAATTACAAGGTGGATCTTTGGTGGTTCCATGATGTATGGAATCCACTTTCTCTGGGTGGAAGTAACAGGGCAGTGAAACCAACATGAGAGTGCAAACTCTCAGAAGACTATTTTACCACCCATTTATTTATTGATTCGTGTAACCCTTATTAAATAAATATTTATTGAGTGCCTACTATGTACAAGGAACTGTGCTAAGTGTTAGGAATCAGTAAGTGACAAAACAGAAGAAACACTTGTTTGCATGAAACTTATATTCTAGTAGCTTACCATAAATAAAATATATTGGGGGGCTAAATTTAAGCTAGGTATTATTCAAGTGTTTTAGGCATATTACCTCACCATTCTCATGGAACCCCCCTAAGGTTGGTACTATTGATGTCTCCATTTTACAAAGAAAACTGAGGGCAAAAAGTAAAGCAATATACTCAAGATCATCAAGCTAGAAAGAGGCAGAGATAGGATCAAAGGTAGGCAGCTTGTTTCCAGAATACAGGTCCTCACAGTATACACTTATTAGGTACCATCCTAAAACAGGGTATGGAATAGAAAGGTGAATCTGACATAGATTCTCAAAAAGCTCACCATCTAGCGGAAGAGATAAGGTGAATTGACATTTATAACATGGATAGAAGTGTATCATTAAGGAAATGCAGAAACAAGTTATAATAAGTATGGAATGTGAATAGAGATCATATCTAATTGAAGATTCTGGGCAGCTTTTTATGGAAGAAGTGACATATGATTTGGGGTTGGGCAGGTGGAAATAAAGAAAGAAGTAAGGAAAAGGATGAGTAAAGGTGCAGGAATTTGAAAGCATAGAATCCAGTCAGTTTGACTGAAGCTGAGGGTAGACGAAGGGATTAGTGGTGATTAAGGCTATGAAGATGAATAGAACGGCAAAACTCCTCAACAAAATGTTGGCAAAATATGATCAATAGTGCAGTGGAGATACTACCACCAACTTACTACAGGAACATACTCTTTGCTCATTTGAACATTCTGTGTATAATTGTATCAGATTTCCAAAACATATTTAATGAAAGTTCACATCCATTTCAGACTAAAAGGAAAAGAAAAAAAAATAAAGACCTGTTAGTAATGAAGTATACAATGGTACATTCATGTAAAATATCTACCCTAAACAAATATCAAATGGATAGAGAACACAGGCTTCTGATTTTCTCAATATTTTTCTGCTTAGATACAGCTGAAAGATACAACAAGCTTTATTGATAGAGGATTATTATGCAATGATTCTGAACTGTGAGTGACAGAACTTGGAGAGCAGCGTATCAAGCAAGATCTCATGGAGAGAGGATTATGATAACTCTGTTTCCATGCCCCTAACCCCAAGGTTTTTTATACAGCCTCCTAAAAGTTATGGTTGAGAAACACTTCAATTACCCCAGTAAATAAGGAATACTAAAATAATGCTCACCATCATTGCTCTTATTCCATTTGTTTGAAAAGTTCTAACTTATACAGCAAGAAAAGAAAAATAAGTATAAATATTAATAAGGAATAAAGATTCTTGGAAAACCCATGAACTAAAAATGAAACATACCACTCAAATTAATACAAAGACCTTTAACAGAAGATCAGTTATGAGAAAATAGATTTCTTAGGTACCAGAACAAAGTGTAGTGAAAAGAGATACCTTTCACAAGAGCAAGAAAAATTTTAAAAGATTAGAAATAATATAAGAATAATTTTGCAGGCCTTATATATGAATAAAACTACAAAACTTTACTGAAGAGCATAAAAGAAACTCTGAATAAATGGAACAGCAGTCGTGTTCCTAGATGGGAAGATTCAATAGGAAAAGAGCCAACTTTTAAAAAATTAATCTGTAAGTTTAAATAGCTCAAATTAAAATATGAAATAGAGGGCTCTCTTTCTGAAACTTGACCAAATTATTTCACAATTCACCTGGAAGAATATACGTAGATGAATGCTAGGAAAATTTTGAAAAATATGAACGACAAAGATGAACTTTCATTTCCAAACATTAATAAGTATAATATCATAAGAGTTTCAATGGTTTGGTTCTTATGCCATAATACATGGACTGACTGAATAGAATCTCAGAAATATACCCAAGTAAGTAGAATAATTTAGTCTATGATAAAGATGATTTTTTAATCATTAAGTAATTAGATGGATTTTTCAATAAATAGTACAGTGTTAAATGTTGGGATATCTGCCACCTTTTTTGAGAAAAAAATGGCAGGATTCCATTGGATATTGTATTTTTTTCTGACTTACACCATTTCTTGATCTAAATATCTGATGAGGCATGTATGGTGTTATGATATATATTGTTTTTCATTCATGGTATCTGGCTCATAACTCCCACAGTTGCAGTCTTTGGTTATGATGTTGGGTGTGTTAGGTCCCTGACCCTCTCCTGCCCTCCTTTCACTCTAAAGTTCCCCTGCCTTTCTGATTGCCCACGAGAGGGTCCCACCCTATACCCTGGGGGAAGGAATGTTGATGTAATGAAACCTCTATTAAAATCCAAGAGGAAGGGTTTGGTGAGCTTTTGAATAGCTGAATACATGGAGGTTACTGGAGGGTGGCATGCCCAAGGAGGGCATGGAAGCTCTATGCCCCTTCCTCTATACCTTGCCCTAGACATATTTCATCTGTATCCTTTGCAATATTCTTTATAATAAACTGGTAAATATAAGTGTTTCCTGAGTTCTGTGAGGTGCTCCAGCAAATTAATCCAACCCAAAGAGAAAGGTGTGGGAACCCCAACTTGAAACTGGTTGGTCAGAAGTTCCAGAGGCTCAGACTGGCAAATGGTATGTGTGTGTGGGTGGAGGGGCAACTGTGGGGACAGACCCCTTAATCTGTGGGAGCTGGAACTATCTCCAAATAGATAGTGTCAGAACTGAATTGGAGGATACCTGGCTGGCGTCTGCTGCTTGGTGGTGGGGAGATATGACCACACATTTAATCACAGATGTTTTCTTCTGTGTTGATGATTGTTGAGGTGTGAAAACAGAGGAAAAACACAGGTTGAAGAGAGTTTTCCCTACACAGCATGAAGCTGCTGATTTGCTTTGATGAGGACGGAGGCATAGAACTATGTCTATGGAAAGGGTCTGTCAGTGGCGGCAGAAGGGACCCACTGAGAAAATCAGACTTGTTCTTTCTGGATGACCTGCCATTTTTATTCTAGTTTTATGAATGGTGCTGAATAGTATTGGTACCCTGACTGATGCTGCCTGTAATTAGTGGTTTCCAAATGCTGATGTTGGCTATGAGAGAATATTTACTCTGTGGCAACATGAAAAAGGAAAAATAGAGTGTTTGTCATGAAGCAAATCTTGTCCGATATAAAAAATTATCATTTCTCAGGATGTGAGTAGACATTTCTCAAAAGAAGACATACGAGGCCAGGCATGGTGGCTCACGCCTGTAATCCCAGCACTTTGGGAGGGTGACGCGGGCAGATCACCTGAGGTTGACAGTTTGAGACCAGCCTGACCCACATGGAGAAAACTTGTGTTTACTAAAACTACAAAATTAGCTGGGCATGGTGGTGCATGCCTGTAATCCCATCTACTTGGGAGGCAGGAGAATAGCTTGAACCCAGGAGGTAGAGGTTGTGATGAGCCAAGATTGTGCCATTGCACTCTAGCCTGTGCAAAAAGAGCAAAACTCCATCTCAAAAAAAAAAAAAAAAAAAAAAAGACATGTGAATGGCCAATAGATATTTGAAAAATACTAAGCATCATGAATCACCAAATAAATTCAAATTAAAACGACAGTGAGATATCACCTCACATCTGTTAGAATGGCTATTACCAAAAAGAGGAAATATAATAAGTGTTGGTGAGGCTATGGAGAAAAGCAAACCTTAGTGCACTGTTGGTAGATGTGTAAATTAGTACAGCTACTATGGAAAACAGTATGGAGGTTCCTCAGAAAATTAAAAACAGAACCATCATGTGATCCAGCAATCTCACTACTAGATACATATCCAAAGGATATGAAATAAGTATGTTGAAGAGATATCTGCACTTCCATGTTCATTGCAGCATTAGTCACTGTAGCCAAGAGATGGAATCAACCTAAGTGTCCATCAACGGATGAATGAATTTTTAAAATGTGGTATATGTACACAACGGAATGCTATTCAGTTTTGAGAAGAAGTAAATCCTATCCTTTCTGACAATATGAATGAACCTTAAAAATACTATGTGATATGAAATAAGCCAGCCACAGAAAACAAATACCACATTGATCTCTTATGTGGAAATTGAAAAAGAACTCATAGAAAAAATAGATGGTGATTATCAGAGCCTGAGGGGTGGGAGGATTGGAGAGATGTTGGTCAAAGAACACAAAATTTCAGTTAGACGGGACCAATAAGCTCAAGAGATCTATGTACAATATGTGTGCATATACATCATGGTGACTATAGTCAATAGTAACATATACTTAAAAATTACTATAAGAATAGATTTACTTATTCTTACCACAAAAACGATAAGGATGTCAGGTGCATATATTAAATAGCCTGATTTAGCCATTCCACAATGTGTGCATATATCAAAACATCATGTATACCATAAATACATAAGATTTTTACTTGTCAATTAAAAACATTAAAAAATTATTTTTCTGAGATTTTATTCATCTTAGAGATTGGTGATAAAAATTTTCTTCTGTGGGCTGGGCGCTGTGGCTCACACCTGTTATCCCAGCACTTTAGGAGGCAGAGGTGGGTGGATCATGAGGTCAAGAGACTAAGACCATCCTGGCCAACATGGTGAAACCCTGTCTCTACTAAAAATACAAAAAATTTACCTGGGCACGGTGGCACGTGTCTGTGGTCCCAGCTACTCGGGAGGCTGAGGTGGAAGAATCACTTGAATCCAGGAGGCAGAGGTTACAGTGAGCTGAGATTGTGCTACTGTACTCCTGCCTGGAGACAGAGCAAGACTCCGTCTCAAAAAAAAAAAAAAAAAAAAAAAAAAAAAAAAAAATTCTGTGAAATGATAGATGGAAAACTAAAAAGTTAAAAACTTGGCGTCAGTTCCTCCAACCTGATGGGTTTTTAATTTTAGTGGCACACATATATACACACAGCTCCCAAGTCTAGGTAACACCGTGCAGTACTAGTTATACTGAGTTTGTATGGATCAGAGAATCAAGTCATCTTAGAATTTTTTGGATTTTAGCCACTAAGCACAATCTCTCTGTTATGTCATCTTTCCGGCAGCTCCTGCACAGGACATCCCATTACTTATTGAATGGGAGGCTCAATTACTTCTCACAAAACATCCTTTGCCTTTTCTAGACATTTCCAGTGGGGTAATTTTCTTGTGGGACAGCAAAAAACATGACTTCTTTCTTTCCCAAGAGACAGTCCTTTACTATTTAGAAGCAATAGCCATATCCTGCCAAAGTCTCATCTCTATGTAATATCATATCCTCTCTTACTTCTTTCTACCAATTACAAATTACAGTGCCTGTGGATCAAACACTAACAACCTTGGCTCATTTGGAAATCACATCATATAGTTTTGTCTATCAAGCTTATAGTTAATTAAAATAACTTAAGCTTATTTTTTCCCCACAGTGACTATTTAGCTAGGTATTCCCTATGTCTACCTATGAGTAGCTGACTTTTTGAGTCTTTTGAAAAGATTACATTTATCCCTGTCAGGTTGATACCCATCTGTATTTCATTCAGTCATCTGGCTACCCTCCCAACTTTTTGTCATCCACATATTTTGATGAACATGCTCTCTGTGTGTTTAAGATGCTGGAAAAAATATTAAATAGGTTAGGGCCAAGGACAGAGCCCTATTGCTAAGAATAGCCACTAAATTTAGTGTCTTTTTAAATGATGATCCCAATCACAAATACTCTGTTCTTTTATCTTCTGGTACAAAACAAAAGTTGAGGGGCCATAGCCTTCCATTATAGATTTTTATCTGCTAGTCATTATCACTATCAATAAAGATGTTTAACCAACTATTGAGCAAATTCCCACTGTTTCTAGAGTGCAGACATATCACAGTATACTTTGTTACACACCTGACTGAAAATAAGGTCAACTTGTTCTACTGATAACTCAACTAAAAAAAAAATACATGAAATTTATTTGGTAAGATTTGTCTTTGTGGGACTTGGCCATTTTCTCAGCTTTCAAAACCATTGATTTAATAATCAATTATTCCTTTACTAGTGGTTGATTAACTAGCTTCCAGTTTCTAGATCTGCCCACTGCCTTTTTATAAAACTAGCGCAACCTCATTTGTGTAAGCATTTATTTACTCAAAAAATATTTATTGTGTGCGTCTTATATGACAGACACTATTCTTGGTAATACAATATAAGGGTTATCATTGTGTTCATGCATCTCATCATTACGTACTTTTCATTTTTATTATGTTTTTCAAGATTTCTTGAAAAATACTGGAAGGAAGTAGTTCCATCCACATATTCTCCATAGCCTGGAGCCTTTGCATCACTGACTCTGGTTGGCAGCTTTGATTCTTCCGGCATCATAGCTTTATGGTTTTTTTCCTTCCACCTTCTAACTCTTTTCATCCTTTCTTCTTTCTCTCTCATTTTCTTCTCCCTATACTTTTTTTCTTTCTTAACCCCTTTCAGGCTTGCAAACTACCTTCCCAATATTTGGGAACAGGGCTAATCAGTTAACATTGCTGGAGTTGGCAAGGGATCTCTGAGGATTGCACACGTGCTGGAAATGGAGATGGAGTGGGGCTGGGATTAAATATTGGAAGACTCAGGCACCATCTATTATTTATTTATTGTTCAATTGGTCAAAAAGGGACAGGAGAAAGAGAATGAAAACTGTCTTGTAAATGGATAGGGTCAAAGCTGATGAAGCCAGAATAATCTTTCTCCATTAATTCCTAGCATAGTTAGACATTTCCCTTGGTTCTCTGCAACTCACACTCTTTAAATAACAATTAATAGGATAAACATTTTCCTCCCTGTAGTGGTGTGTAGTAAAGAATAATAGTAATTTATAATACTTTCATCCAAGCCATTAACTCTTCAGGATTTCCAGCATGAAAAGGCAATTATTATTTAAGTGGGAACTCTCAGGGCACTGGTGAAAGAGGTGGGTGTTTCATCCTCACATGCTTCTGCCTTAGCTGAGATGAATTTTTGTTTGTTCCATAACCTCAGTCTGGCACATTGAACAGATTATGTTAGGGCTGACTCTACTTTTAGCTCTGGTTGCTTCATGATGACAGTCACATGCTTACAGTGAAGATTTTGGAATGAATGGCTCGTTGTGTCTGGATTTCACCAATGTTTGCAATTTTCTGAAAGAGAAAAGCATCCTGCTTTTTTCTAGAAGGTTTTTTTGGTTTTTGGTTTTACTCCCAAATCCTCAACCTTCCCACTGGAGTAGAATACATATCTGTAGCCTTGTGCTGTATACACACATACACACCCCAGAGCTGTTGGGCCTGGAGAATACCGTTAATAATGCAACCAAGTCTGGGTGCTTTTTAAAAGTCTATTTATTGCTTATAAATAAATGGTAATTTGTTTAAAAGCATCATTACACACAGTGTTCAGTCAGATCCCATGCATTCGATTATTTTAAATAAATGGACCATAAATGGAACAAGTTCTTTCTAATTTACAAATGATAGGAAACATTTTTCAAGAAAAAAAAAAAGAAAAAAGTAAAAAATTTGTTCTTAACTACATCTCATTAATGTAGAACTGTTCAATGACCTGTAAAGATTAAAGAATTAGTGAATTGGTGGAATTATCAGAATGAAAAATCTGTATAATTTTTGTTTCAATTTAAAAATCTACTAAACAGTCTAGCGACTTTAGTCTCGGATATTACTTTTTAATATCAGTTCCTACAAATGCATTGGCATCACGGTTGCAAATGAGCTGAATGGAAAGCAACAAATAGTGTATTTAAATTCACAGCACAACAGAGGAGCTAAGTGAGAAGGAGGCATGCTGTAGGGGGAGGGATGGGTTATTTTTTTTTCTCCAATAAAACAACTGAAGACATTTAATTAAGTGACCACTCTGCTAAGTGGAGCAAAAATTAATATACATAAATGCATTTATGTCCAAGCAATGGTGCATAATTAAGAAGTCAGCTTCAAATAGAGAACCAGAGATGGAGCTATTTAACCAACATTGCCAGAACATCTTCTTCCTGAAATTGTTCCAGTGATCATAAACAGGAAGAAGGACAGCAGAAAGGGAGTGAAGAAAGTCTTGCACATTGATTAGGACTCAAAAGATGTGGCCATCCTAGCTGATAAGAGTCTGTTCATAAAGAAAGGGTGGCTTAAGGGTCCCCTTTGTTTTCTTCCTGGATCTGTCCACCCCAACCTCCACCTCATTGTCACTCATACCTTTCTGCAAGAGATATCTCTCTTTTGAAATCTCCTTACCAGTCCCTGTCTGCTTTGGACCAATTTAAATGTAATTTTGAAATCTCTTCTGCTGGATGATAATCCTTTCAAAGTGATAAATTATCTCTAAGGTCTCTCAATAACCATCATCATACTAAGCTCAGGGTAGAAGCACAATGAATGTTTTCAATCTGGGATTCCAGGTATCCCCAAAGGCTTGGTAGAGGCAGTTTGTGCTAGGGCTCTAGCTGACTGCCTAGAAAAAGAAGGCAGTCTACTCTGTTTTATGCCTTTCACCTTTTCTTTTTTCCCCCTGGACTGGATATCTTCTATTGCCTCTTGATCTACTCACCTCTCCCTCGACTCTGCCCTGTTCTCTGGGGGTCGGGCCCATTGAAACTGCAACAGCTTCCTTGCTTCTGGAGGCAGGGATGAAGTCAAGAGGAGAGTGGGGTCAGGGTATTTATTCCCCGATCCTCCCTTCTGGATGGAGGTAGCCGGGCTGCTTTTCATAGCCCTTCTGAAAAGACTGCTTCATGGAGCTATGCTTTTTAATTAATCACTGCTTTTTTTTTTTTTTTTTTTTTTTTTGGCCTAGAGAGGATAGTGGCTCTCAGCTGTTATCAGATCTAGAGTGCTGCACTAGCTTTTTTCCTTAAACCCTGCCCACATCCTTAAAAATAGTTCTTTTGTTAAATCCTCCTTTAATTAACAGTTGGAATGCGCTGTCCGTCAGCTTCTAGGTCCCTGACTGATGCCACTCTTTCAAGTCATGCCCTTTGGTCATTTTTCTCCAGTTTTACCAACCATAACTATGCTTAAAAAGGACATTGCCTGAACCCTGGATGCACAGGTCTCCTGGAAAGGCACATTGGATCTCATGGGAACAGTCAAATGGGCCCACAAGTCACTTGGGCTTGTCCATTTTGGGACAATAAAAACGGGTTAACTAATAGCGTGGAGAGACAGGTTTCACATCTGCTTGTCTTCAGTGGAGATAGGCGCACCCTGAGTTTTTGGAGTTATGAGGCTGGAACATAGGTGCCTGCGTTTGGAGACCTAATCATCTAGTGAGCTATACAAGTAGGACAAGTGGTAATAACTCACATCTTAGTGACCCTACAAAGCACTTTTATTAGCAGTGTTTTCTCACAATTGCTCAATGAATTATCTAGTCCAATTATTCTCAACTGCAGTGACTTTGTCCCCAAAGGAACCATGTCTGTAGGCTATTTTTATTGCCACAATCTGAGGGGTATGCTACTGGTATCCAGTGGGTAGAGGCTAAGGATGATGCCAAACATTCTACAATGCATCAAGAAATTCCCTGCAATAACAAATTATTTGGCCCCAAATATAAATAAAGCAAAGGTTGAGAAATCCTGAACAGTGTTTTGTTTCTGCTTGAGGGATTAGAAGAAACCTGTGGGAATATGTTTTAGAATTGATCTGTAAGTTTCAGTGACTCAGAGTATTCTGGGTGAAAATTTCTCTAAGGGACACTCAAATTAGTGTAGCCAGAGCAGGAGGCCAAGGAAGTGGCCCTGAGCATCAGACCTCAGAGATGAGGCTTGTGAGCACCAAGTGTCAATGCTACCAGAGCCACACTGGTGTGAGGGCCAAAACTTTAGCTCATGCTAAAACCTGCTATTCTGTTTTTACCACACTCCTTGGCCTCTGTGCCCTATCACCCTCAAATTTGTACTTGTGTATGTATGTATTTAAGATGAGAGTATTTGTATTTGATAAGGAGAAAGGAGACTTTATGTCTGTTTCTTGAGGCCAACTGCCATTTACACTTTGGACACATGGAATGGGACTGTCTTGCTGAACTTTTCATATATCCTTTCTCATGGGGATTCTGAAGCAGGATTGGTCTCCTGTTGCGGTGTTTTTGGAAATGTAGGTACTGTGCACATAGTCCCCAGATGACAATGATTCTCTGCATCTTCATCTCGTTACTTGTCCATTGTCAAAGACAAAACTGAATCTGAGACAAATTTAATTAAAACTGTTTATTTTTTTAAATTATACTTTAGGTTTTGGGGTACATGTGCAGATCATGCAGGCTTCTTGCATAGGTACACACATGGCAATGTGGTTTGCTGCCTCCATCCCCCCGTCGCCTACATCTGGCATTTCTCCCCATGTTATCCCTCCCCCACCTCCCCACCTCCCTACTGTCCCTCCCTTGGCCCCCACAACAGACCTCAGTGTGTGATGCTCCCCTCCCTGTGTCCATGTGTTCTCATTGTTTAACACCTGCCTATGAGTGAGAACATACGGTGTCTGATTTTCTCTTCTTGTGTCAGTTTGCTGAGAATTATGGTTCCCAGATTTATCCATGTCCCTACAAATGACACAAACTCATCATTTTTTACGGCTGCATAGTATTCCATGGTGTATATGTGCCACATTTTCCTTGTCCAGTCTATCATCGATGGGCATTTGGGTTGGTTCCAGGTCTATGCTATTGTAAACAGTGTCTCTATGATCATACGTATGCATGTGTCTTTATAGTAGAATGATTTATAATCCTTTGGGTATATACCCAGTAATGGGACTGCTGGGTCAAGTGGAATTTCTATTTCTAGGTCCCTGAGGAAGTGCAAGACTGTCACCCCAATGGTTGAACTAATTTACACTCCCACCAACAGTATAAAAGTGTTCCTATTTCTCCACATCCTTTCCAGCATCTGTTGTCTCCAGATATTTTAATGATCGCCATTCTAACTGGCATGAGATGGTATCTCAATGCAGTTTTGATTTGCATTTCTCTAATAATCAGTGATGATGAGCATTTCTTCATAGGTTTGTTAGCCTTATATATGTCTTCTTTTGAAAAGTGTCTGTTCATATCCTTTGCCCACTTTTGGATGGGTTTGTTTGTTTTCTTCTTGTAAATCTATTTTAGTTCTTTATAGATTCTGGATATTAGTCCTTTGTCAGATGGGTAGATTGCAAAAATTTTTCCCATTCTGTTGTTTGCTGGTTCACTCTAATGATTGTTTCTTTTGCTGTACAGAAGCTCTGGAGTTTAATTAGGTCCCATTTGTCTATTTTGGCTTATGTTGCCAATGCTTTTGGTGTTTTACTCATGAAGTCCTTGCCTATGCCTATGTCCTGAATGCTTTTGCCTAGGTTTTCTTCTAGGGTTTTTATGGTATTAGGTCTTATGTTTAAGTCTTTAATCCATCTGGAGTTAATTTTAGTGTAAGGCATCAGGAAGGGGTCCAGTTTCTGCTTTCTGCACACTGCTAACCAGTTTTCCCAACATCATTTATTAAACAGGAAATCCTTTCCCCATTGCTTGTTTTTGTCAGGTTTGTCAAAGATCAGATGGTTGTAGATGTGTGGCATTGCCTCCAGGGCCTCTGTTCTGTTCCATTGGTCTCTATCTCTGTTTTTGTACCAGTACCATGCTGTTTTGATTACTGTACCCTTGTGGTATAGTTTGAAATCAGGTAGAGTCATGCCTCTGGCTTTGTTCTTTTTGCGTAGGATTGTCTTTGCTATGCAAGCTCTCTTTTGGTTCCAAGTTTAAGGTGGATTTTACAGTTTTGTGAAGAAGGTCATTGGTAGCTTGATGGGGATAGCATTGAATCTATAAATTACTTTGGGCAGTATGACCATTTTCATGATATTGATTCTTCCTAACCATGAGCATGGAATGTTTCTCCATCTGTTTGTGTCCTCTCTTATTTCCTTGAGCAGTGGTTTGTAGTTCTCCTTGAAGAAGTCTTTTACATCCTTGGTTAGTTGTATTCCTAGGTGTTTTATTCTTTTTGTAGCAATTATGAATGGGAGTTTGCTCATGATTTGTCTCTCTGTTAGTCTGTTATTGGTGTATAGAAATGCTTGTGATTTCTGCACATTGATTATTTATGCTGAGACTTTGCTGAAGTTGCTTATCAGTTTAAGGAGATTTTGGGCTGAGATGATAGGGTCTTCTGAACATACAATCATGTCATCTGCAAATAGAGACAATTTGACTACCTCTTTTCCTAACTGAATACTCTTTTTTTTT
>CAUYLG010008832.1:0-29278 GCA_963573385.1 Cacajao melanocephalus
TTAAACACAATTATTGGCATAATAGAGGTTTTTAATACCCATTTTTAGACTGCATTCTAGCCTGGGCAGTAGAACAAGAATCCTGTTCTCTCTCCCTCTTTTTCTTCCTCTTTCTTTCTCTCGTACATTCTTTTTTTTTCTTCCTTTCACTCTCACTTTCTTTCCTCTCTTTTCCTTTCTTTCAAAAAATAAAAAAAAAAAAAAAGACTGAAGTACAGAGGAGGAAGTACTAGAGACAGGGTGAGGGATGTGAGATGTGCCACAGGCAGCCTGGAGGGGAGCAGCGAGCTAGGAAAACAGGCATACGGCTCCCTCTTGGAGAACCAACCCTAATGGTTTGCTTCAGATGTCTACATTGTGGCTGCCTGGAGGAGGGGTAAAGAAAAATATGGGCTGGTGGGGAGATCCACTTTGCTCCTTCAGCCCCAAAGGCAAGAACCAGGAGCACGGAGTAGAAGCTGAGGTGGACGGCTGCATGTCCTCTGGGGAAGTGCTCCCTGACTGTCCCTCTGCAGCAAGGAATGAGGGGACCTAGACTATGGTGGGCATCTGGCCACTGGGCATGGGCCAACTTCAAAGTCATGTTTAGTGGGGCATGAACTGGCTGATGCCATCCTTTCCTGAGAGCCAATGAGTTTTTAACGAATTAACTCAATGCAACATCATAGGACCTTTCAATGGGGCTATGATCAGTCTCAGGAGTGATGGAAGATCAACAATATGCTTCCCTCTGCAATTTCAATGGAACTACTTTTCCAGAATTTAATTTCTAATATTATCTGCAGAAACAACCCTGAGAGGAGAAAAGTATTAAAAATGACTACTGATTACTTTTTTAATTAAAAAAATGTTGATGTCACACTCTGTAGTCATGGGTCACACAGCGCGTACCTGGCAGTGAAGGAGACGGGATGTCCACCCCCGGAGGTGCAGGAGTGGCTGCAGAGGGTCCAAACGAGTTCATGATCCTTTCTTCTATGTTGGGAAGGTCTCTGAACTCTCGCACTGTGAAGACCAGTCTGGGGTCATTGGTGATGGTCTGCAGCTCTGTTCTGTCAATGTTCCGGTCTCCTACCCCTAAACTCACAATTCCCGAGGAACGGATCACCTGGGCAAACCTGGACACGTCGTCCTGGGATTTTCCACCCAGGACCAGGACCAGGTGTTGGGGCACCCCGTCTTCTATGCGGCTCCCCGCAGACTTAACAAAGAAATTTCTTGCCACAAATTCCAGAGCCTTGCCAGTGTTCAGTGGAGACCCCCCTCTGAGCCTCAGGCGCCGTATGGCCTCCAGCACTGGGACCTGGGATCTGTAGGTCTTCAGGTAGAACTCTGGGAAGACATCATTGCTGAACTGCACAACTCCAATTCTCACTTTACTGGGGCCAATGTTGAGTCTTCGAACAATCCTGATAACAAAATCTCGAATATGTGCAAAGCCCTCAGACCTAACGCCCTCAGAGCTGTCGATCAGAAAGACGATGTCTGCAGCATCGCTCTCAACTGCTGCCGAGCAAAGAAGAAAAAGGGAAACATTCAGTGTGTAAGTAGGTGTGCACTTTGCACCATAATCTTAATCAACCTTAAAATTATATCCCAAGATGCATGTGTTGTTTGTATCTTGGGCCTTTTGAAATTAGTCATTAAAAATTGGACCTTTTATGCCAAAGCAATTTCTGCTTCTTGAAATATTTGAAGTTATCCAAAAGCTGTCTTTCTGAATTTACTCTATTTAAATTTTGGCACGGTAGTCTGGGTTATTACTGATTTCTAAAATGTATCAGCATTTAGAAATCAATCCTGGGCTACCACAATCTACAGAATCATGAACTGTTGCTACCTGAAGAGACCAAGGCCAATGGCGTCTACATCTTTGTTGTACAAGAAGAGAAACAGCTGAGGCCAAAGGTCCTCCCCTTGTCCAAGGCCATCACTTAGCAAGCGAGACACCTGAGGACCCCATCGTCACCCCAGCGTGCTGCCCAGGCTCAACTCATGGGGGTAGGTATCCTATAACAAGGTGCCAAATCCAATGAGTCACATTAAGGCTCCCCAGGCATTTATGTCCTTGTATTTTTTTTCTTTTGGCTCACATATCTCTAGCATTTACATGAAGTCTTTATTTTCACTATGATTCCCTGTATTTCCTTTTTTTTCTTTTTTTTTTTGAGACAGGGTCTCTTTCTGTCTCCCAGGCTGGAGAGCAGTTGCACAATCAGAGCTCACTGCAGGCTTGACCTCCCAGGCTCAAGCAATCCTCCCTCCTCATCCTCCAAGTAGCTGGAACTACAGGCATCTGCCACCATGCCTATGCCTTTATTTTTTAAATTTTATTTTACAAATATCTATTTTTTTTTTTTTGAGATGGAGGTCTCACTGTGTTGCCCAGGTAACTCCTGGGCCCAAGTGATCCTCCTTCCTCAGCCTCCCGAAGTGCTGGAATTATAGGCATGAGCCACCATGCCCAGCCTCCCCCCACCCTCATTGTCTTTACATTAGTGCATTTTTAACAATAAAGTTAATCAAAAGATCCTGGGAAAGATGTACAACATTTTCCTATTAGTTAGAATTTCAGGTACTTCTCAGATGCCATTTTATTAAACTTGTATGTTGCCACTCAACACATTTCAACCTCTGCCTTACACACAATTGGGCTATTTACAGTGTATATGAGGCACAGTGGAAGCTGAGCAGCTCCTGTGATGGAGCCGTTCACTCTGAGAAAGGGAGAATCAGCCCCTGCACTGGGGAGCTGGCCCAGCACACACGGCCTTGGGGTTCTCCTGTTGAGCACACGTGATCTCACAGAATACTCACAACAGACAAGGCCACTCTGTGATCATGATGGAGCAAGACGAAAATGAGACCACACTGTAACCCTATCTGAACACAGACAAAAAGAAAAACATTGTGCAAACCACAAAAACAACAAAAACGCCCCCCTATCCTGGCTTATAGGAGTGACTGCTGTTCTCTACCAATCTATACCAAGGCCATCCTGCTTCTAGGTAAGACTTAAGATAGCCAGCCATAGAATCACCTCCACGGTCTCAACAACAACCAATCCAGGCCAAAGTTCCATTTTAAGCCATCCACAAAATGACCCGCCGCTAGCTCAAGTCCTTCCAGTCCTTCCCGCCACCCTCTTGCGCAGAGGCCCCACGCTTCGCCACAGCACGCATTCTCCCTGGATGCCATGAGCAATACACACAACCTGCTCAATCACAACTGTGTCCTGGTGGTGTCTGGCTGGCGGGCATAAACAACATAAAGGTGCTGGGTGCAGTGGCTCATGCCTGTAATCCCAGCACTTTGGGAGGCCGCAGTAGGCAGACCGCTTGAGCTCAGGGGCTTGAGACCAGCCTGACCAATGTGGTGAAACCGCATCTCCACAAAAAAAAATACAAAAATAAGCCAGGCATGGTGGTACACGCCTGCAGTCCTAACTGTTCAGGAGGCCTAAGTGGGAGGTTGGCTTGAGCCCAGAAGGCAGAGGTTGCAGTGAGTTGTGATCATGCCACTGCACTCCAGCCTGGGCAACAGAGCCAGACCATCTCAAAAACCCATAAAGGTAAGGGCACATCGTGTTTATTTTAATTTAATTTATTATGAGTACCAGAACCTTTGAGCCTGTTATTTTTTTATATGGAAAATACTCTGAGGAGAGCCCCTGCCGCCCCCATCTCACCTGGAGGCGGATACTGAGTGCTGGCTAGGAGCTGCTGGATTTGCTCTGAGGTCAGGGATGTGATGGGCGTCAGCAGTTTCTGCTCCAGGCTGGGCAGCTCCTGGAAGGTGCTCACCGAGAACACATATTCAGGGCTCAGCGAGATCTTCACCAGCTCCTCCTCATCTGCATTCCTGGCAATGGTCAAAGGGGCCACACCAAACTGCTTGAGCTCCACCGCTGGGTCATCCACCTCATCATCCGACTTCCCGGAGGAGATGAGGACCAGGAACTGCGGGACACCCTCTTCGATGCGGCTCCCCAGGGGCCTCTTGAAGATGTTCCTGGACACGTACTCCAGGGCACTGCCCAGGTTGATCTGCCGCCCTCCCTTGGGCCTCAGCCGCCGCACCGCGTTCTGCACTTCATCCTTGCTGGAATGGGCGTTCAGCAGGAACTCTACCTTGGGGTCATCGCTGAACTGGATGACGGCCACCCGGGTGGTGTCAAAGCCCACATCCAGGAATTCAACCAGCCTCTCTATGAGGGTGCGGATATGCTGGAACTCAGGCCCAGCACTTTGGGACCCATCGATGAGAAAGACCACATCCCTCTTGTTGCCAACACCTGCGAAACAAATGTGAGCATGGCTGCACCTTCATCGTCATCACATTCTTAGCGTTCACGAACCACCGCCTGGTTTGTCATGGAGTCACAGGCAGGGGATCCTGACACCAACACCACTGTTAAAAGTCCAAGAAGTGGGAGTCCTGGGCATTTCAGAGTTTATGTGTCAGAGAGAAGAGGAGCAAAGGATGAAAAACCTGAGGGAAGCGGAAACCAGAAGAGCTTCCTCGGCACCAGCGAGGATGGCGCCTGGGAAGGAAGGGATCTGCACTGCCGCGGACACTGCTCAGGGACCTGAGGCTCTGCCACTGGGCTTCGCCGGAGCCAGGGATATCGCCAGATGCAGTGACCTCAACTGGAACACTTGGGGGAGGAGCAAGGATGAAGGAAAGAGTAGGGTGGGCTCAGAGAGGACAAGAGAGGACAAGAGGAGAGGAACTTCAAAGTGTAGGTAAGTCTTAGAATGAGACAGGTGCTGCTGGTGGGGGAGCTGAGCATCAGAGAGGGTGTTTAAGAGAGAAGATGCAGTGCCTTTTAGCATGGATGGAATCATCCAGTACAGTGGAGAAAGGGTGATTGCAGATGATGCCGCTGAGCAGGTGAGAGGAAAGAGGGCCGAGGAGGCAGAGACAGGCCACCCAAGGGGTGCCTGGTTGGCATGCGTGCCTGGTGGGGCACATTGCTCTCTGCCCCAGATGCCAGTGAGGAGAAGCCAAGCTCCTCTCTGCTGCACCCAAATAGTCATCCTCACCACCCTCATCACTCACTGTATCCTGTGGTGATTTTCTTTCACTTGCTTTTACTCCTTCCTCCGCCCCTCCCCCACCTTTCCTTCTTTTCTTTCCTCTTGGAAGAGCAGGCGAATGAGGGGGTAAGAAGGAGCAAGGCCGTATCTGGCTCCTTTGCTGCTGGGAGCCCCCCCATCTGAGTACCCAAGGAGAGTGTCCCTTGGAGGGCATTAATTGAGAGATGGATTTATCTTCCCTCCTTCCTTCTCAGCACCAAGGTTCCCATCATTTTTTAGTTTATTGTACCAGGCCTAGAAAGAGGGCACAGGAAGAAGCAAATCGAATAAACCATGATCATAAGAGCCAAATGGCCTTCCTGCCAGTTAAGACACTTACGTCTCAGCACCAAGCAGTCAAAAGTCATCTTCAAACCTGAGCTCTGAAGATACCACTATTTCAGAGTCTATGTCCCGGCTTGCAGAGTGTCTGTGGTCAGACTCCCTCCTGCCTCACAGAAGGCTGCTGACCACACCTACCAGAGGGGCTCAGGACGGATATGGAACAGGCCTCCTCAGTTAGACGGCCCCTCCCTTTGGATATCTAGACAGAAGCCTTCATGCAGAGTTAAGGAGTCTGAACTCCAAGCTGCATTTATATCCCTTTTGGATAATTTAATTTGTCCCAAAACATGAATCTTAGTGTCTCCCCCTTGAACTTCTGCCACTTCTGCCCATCAAGGCCAAAAAGGGCACGTGAGTTCCTAAATTTTCCCGTAATTGTAGTTTGCACTCCATATGGCAGGAAAAGCAAAATTTAAAACACCCTGTGGCCCACAGTCCAGACAAGTAGCCCCACACAATGACATAGAGTCAGGACGCAAAGCATTCCCTGCATACCTGGGCTCGGTAGAGGTTGTAACACTGGCTGCAGCCTGCTCAGCTCCTCGCGGGTGAGCTGGGTCACCCTCTCAGAGATGACCTGTTGGATGGTCCCCAGCTGGCGAAAGGTGGGAATGGCCACGGCAAAGTCTGGGATGAAGGAGATGGTCTGCATCTCTGTGATGTCAGCATTCCCAATGCCAATGCCGATGGGCACAGCCCCGCCCCTCTTCAGAACCACTGAGGGGTTCCGAACGTCATCCCCAGACCTATCGGCTGTGACAACGATCAGCAGCTGGGGCACGCCTTCTGTTATCCTGCTTCCCGCAGAGCTGACCAAGATGTTCCTCAAGACAAACTCCAGGGCGGCCCCAGTGTTGGGGGTCGGCCCTCCCAGCAGGGTCAGCTGGCGGATGGCATTGACGACGTCCTGCTGGTTCATGTATGAATTCAGGTAGAACTCAGGCCTGGTCCGGTCGCTGTACTGCACCACAGCCACACGGACCCGGTCCTGGCCCACGTCCAGGCTCTCCACCACTCTCTGGACAAACTCCTTCAACAGAGGGAAGCCACTCCTGACACCCTCAGAGCCATCAAGCAGAAACACCACATCCTTTTCACCTGAAACTGGGAGGAGGATAGCCTGGTGACTCACACAGGACATCAGATCAACAACTCCATATCAGCGAAGTGCGCTGCATAACAGCACCCCAAGGATGTCCAAGTCCAAATCCCTGAACTTGAAGAAAAGAACTTTGGAGCTGTGATTTAGTTAAGGATTTGGGGATGGAGGATTGCCCTAGATTAGCCAACTGGTCCCAACGTGATCAATCACAAGTGTCCTTATAAGAGGGGGTAAGAGAGTCAGAGTTAGAGAGAAGAATAAGAATGGAAACAGAGGTCAGAGAGGAGAGAAGGTGCCACACTGCTGGCACTGAGGATGGAGGATGGGGCCAGGAGCCAAGGAATGCAGGCAGCCCCTGGAGGCTGGAAAAGGTGAGCAGATGGAGAATCCCTTAGAACCTGCAGAAAGAACACAGCCTGTTGACACCTTGATTTTAGCCCAGCGAGACTGGTTTCCAATTTCCAAACTTCAAAACTGTCAGATAATAAATTTGTTTTGTTATTAGCCACTAAATTTGTGTTACTTTGTTATAGCAGCAATGGGAGACTAATACACCAATATAGGAACCTCTTCTATTTTGGAAGCTTTCAATGCTTGAAGAGTATTGTTAACTTTCAAAGGTGTATTCAAGAAAAAAATGAGGATGTGAGGAGAGATATGGGATGGCAGCACCTGCATAACCACTAGCATTTTCTCTATGGGAGGTTTCAAGTGAGTTGCTGCAAGTCACAAGTGGGTTAATGGGAGAAAATGTAACCCAGATGTCAGAGTTACCATCCCAAGCCAATGGGCCCAGTAGTCAAAGGAGAGGCTCTGGAGTCTTCACTTTTCATCAAAAGGCGGTTAGGGAAAATTACTCTCTTCACTGCATTTTTATCACTGAATGAAAGTGGTTAAATGAAAAGTGATAGTCGTGTGAATTAGCAGTTGGGGATTTTAATGCAGAGTTTTGATGGGAATTTATCTGCTTCTTCTAATCCTTTAATTTTTAATGAATGTAGTGAAGGAATTATAACACAGTGAAGGAATTGTAACAATTAATATAAAGGCATTGGGTGAATATGAAGATGAAGACTGTTTTAGCTATAATGCAACCATGTGATATGGCTTTTATTATGCATACAGTAAGAACTGTTTTTTAAAAAGGATTTTAACCACTGATATCTAAATCTTTATAACATGTCTTACTATGAAATAATCTAATGTCCTTAAAAATAATCACCCTGATTCTCCTGAGAGAGCAGCTAGAGAGTCAAAGCAAGGAAAGAAAACTCATATTGTATTGTTCCTGCTGAAACTACTGATTAACTTTCCACCGTTCCTGTAAACTCAAGGAGGGCTTCTTTCTGAGGACAGGTGGCCAGCAGCCTACCCTCAACTCATGCATTAGAGAACAGAGTGGCAGAAGCAACTAGCATTTCTCTGCCATACCTGGTACTGGAGCTCCATTGTGCACTGTTTTTAAGAGATTCACAATCTGTGGTTGAAGATCTCCAATCTTAGGAAGTGACTCCGCAGCCAGGATAAATGCTGGAGACAGCACAATCTGCTCTAACTCAGCAGGGTCCGCGTTCTTGGCTTGGAAGATGAAAGGCACAATCCCACTCTGCTTCATGTTACTTGCTGGCCCGTCCACACGGTCAGATGACCTTCCCGCGACCAGCAGCACCAGGAACTGAGGCACTCCGTCCTCAATCCGGCTGCCAGCAGACTTCACAAAAATGTACCTCTGAGCATAGTCCAGGGCATAGCCCAGGTTGAGGGCTTTGCCTGTCTTGATCTTCATTCTCTTCACAAGATTCAGGATGTCAGGCTTACTCTGGTGCTCATCGAAACGGGACTCCACCTTGACATCATCGCTGTACTGAGCCACCGCAATTCGGGTCCCATCCGGCTGCACATTGAGCTCATCGATAATCTTGTAGAGAAAGTCACGGACAACAGGGAACTGGCCCTGGCCCACCAGATTGGCTGAGCCGTCAAAGAGGAACAGAATGTCTCGCTTGCTCTCTGCAATGGAGGTAGATTAGGACACAATGAGGAACGACAGCATAACAGGCACCAACGTGACTTCAGCCCAGCACCACCAGCATTTGACAATGGGGGTTGGTGAAACTCATCTGATGACCACTGTTCCAGCAAGAGAAGAGAAAGCCCAAACTCACGCCACTTGTCTTGACAATGTCCTATTTCAAAGCCATGCGTATTTGCAAAAGCTAGTGACTAGATCAGCCTATCCCATCTAACATCGTGCGTCTCCAACAAAGCAAGCCAGGGGAAAACCCCACCAGGTTTTCTTCTTACATCAGGTGGCAATCACTCCAGGAAAACAGACAGCATTTTCAAACTGCTGCAAATGAAAGTATTGAAAATGTGGCCCTTAACACACTTTTGCTTAAAAAAATGATCTCAATCTCCAGCGGGGGAAAAAAAAAAAGCTGATATGGGTCAACCACCCAAGGATAACTGGGTTGCCATGAATCTGCTGTAATTGAATGATCAACTCATTAAATTTAAGGCTACAGGTCAAGACCCACAATAGTGCCCATTATTGCTGTGTGTGTCAGGCTCTTTGTCAGTGCTTCCCAATCTGTTGTAAAGAGACAATAGGAAACACAGATGACAGCCCCCAGTGCACCACAACATGTAATGTAAACATTATTCTCAGTCCAAACCATTCTTAGAACTATTTTGATTAGGTTTCAATTGGGTTAGTCTTGCCACCCATCTGTGTGATATTAGCAGACGGGCAGATCTAATACATCCATATCTTACCACCATAATAATTTACAATAAGAAAAAGTTAGACTTCCCCTGGAAGCCATTTTAGTATTGCATGAAGACGCACCTTTGTTTTATAAGTAGTTTTCTAGATACAGCAGATGTTGAACATTTAAAAATTATATAAAAATACAATTTCAATTTTTAAATAATCCCAAGGCATACTCATGTAAGAAAAATCTCTCTCTACCTCTCTCCACCCCCTTACCCCCAACTCTGGATTGGAACTCCAGAATCCTCACAGTCATTAGAGGAAAAAAATTCTTCTGAATAAAGGGTGAGACAAAATGGAAAGAACATAAGCTGGATGTTCTAGACTTGCCTTAGTGAACACCCTTTAGACAGAGTCTAACTTTGCTGGTACAGTGTTTCAAGTCCCATTCAAATTATTTCAGTGGAAGAGAGCCAATTGTCCTTCCACAGTCCACAATGCTCTTGAGTTCAGACTGACCAACTACCCGCCAGGGTGGTGTCTGAGGAAGGAGAGGGAGTTCCCGGCAACAGGGGAGGTTTACCTGGCTGGGCGAGTGGTACTTCCTCCACACCTCCACTAACATATGTGGTTAGGGGCTGAATCAGCTGCTGAGACAAATCTGGCAGGGAGCTGAAATCATCCATGAGATACACCAGGCTTGGGTTAAAAGCAATCTGCTCAAGCTCTGCCTTATTCGCCTGGCTAGCTCCCACACAAAAGGTCAGGATGCCTGCACGCGTCAGGGCGTTGGCAGCTTGCAAATAGGAGTCCTCAGACTGCCCAGCTGTGAGCAGAAGCAGGAGCTGCGGCACGTGTTCACGGATCCTGCTGCCGCCAGCTTCCGTGAAGTGGTTGGCATGGACATAGCTTAAGGCTGAGCCTATGTTCAGGCCCGAACCTCCCTGGAGCTGCAACTGCCTCAGGTGATCAAGTATATCTGACTTGGTCTGGTATGTGTTTAAAGAGAACTCCGTTACAGGAGTGTCACTAAATTGCACTAAACCAACACGAATATTGTCATTTCCAATATCAAGGCTGTTAACTAGCATCATTACAAAGCTGCGCATATAAAAGAAATTGGCTTTTCCAACGTTGACTGATCCATCCAAAAGAAAGATGATATCCCTTTTGTTTGCGTGAACTGCAGTGAAGCACAGAAAACAAAGTGAGACATACACAACCACAGAGAGTTTTATCATGTGTGCCTACAACATGTGCACACATGCCAACATTTAGAACACAGAGAAAGTCAGCGTGGCAAAGCATGTCCATCTTGTAAAATATGGCAGATGGCTGCATATTTTCCTCTGCTGGTGGCCGGTGTTTGTGAGACATATTGGTAGCCAAGTTTACAAAACCAAGTCGGCTTAAACAGAGCTACAACATCAAAGTTAGCATGTTTACAAACAACAAAAATGATCAGAATTCTTGAAACCGAACACTTCTTCCCTGAAAATGAATTCTATGAAGGTGCTGCATCGTTCCACATCACTCACCCCAGCCAGGTTTAAGTGTGTCTGGCTGGGTCCTCTGGGGCTCACCTCTACCCATTAACAGAGGGTCTTCCATCCATAGCTCAGAAGCAGTTAGCCCTCACTAACCTGAGAACACAAGTTCCTTAAGGCTAAAAAAAAAATTAACAAAAGTAGGCTGGTCTCATCTTGAAGTCTTCCTCAGACTTCCCTGTTTGTCTTTCTCTACTGGGACTCTTTTCATATTAGGAAGTCACAGCCTTGCTAGGCAATCATCCAACAGGGGAATTCCCCCAAAGTGAGGTGATGGGACCATAAATACACAGCAAAATAGAAAGAGACTATTTGCTAGGCTTGGCCAAAGTTATACACATTAAGAATGAAAACCACAATTCTCAAAATAGAGTATTCTGCCCAACACACTTAGCTTGTGCCTTTAAATTTTTATTTTTTATTTCTTCCCTGATGCCCTACTATAATTGCGATCTCACAACAAATTATATCCTAGGTTAAGTTGAACTTTGGCTATGAAAGTGTGGATTAAAAATTTTAAGAAAAATTTTATAAGAGAGAGAGAGACAGATTTAGAAGACCAGGGAGTGTGAAAAGAAAGCATGCATCCAGGCAGCATGAGTCATGCATCAGGCAATCCTCTAGTGACCGAGTCTGCAAGGTGGGAAAGCATGATTCTGTGATACTCATCTTCTCATTAAGGATGGTGAATCGTATTTCTTCAACTCATTAGCTCATAGATCTTTACAATGTCTTTAAAAATAACTCTCCATTGACAATCATATTAAATGAGGGATTTGAAGAACCACTAGGTTTGAACTCCACACCAACCCATTCAATATGCTTTCCCATTGAGAGTAATCCCTTAATGAGAGAGAAGAGAGGGAGTAAAAGCTGAGGACACTATGCCCAGAAAAGCTCAGACTGTTGTTTAGAAGCAGATGGTCAACTCAGGAAAGGCCAGCTACATCCTAGTGGTAGAGAGGAGACTGGACAGAAATCACCAGTAGAAACAGAAGAACACAAGGATCTGACAAGCAATAAGAACTGAGATGTGACCTCCTCAGCCAGAAGCTTCAAAGACAGATAGCCCCATGGTCCTATGGTTTACATCATACGGTTCTTATCACATGAAATTTTACTGCATGATATTGTAAACCATTCAATCCTCAACCCAGTGCAAAAGGGAACCTGAAATAATTTGTGTTTGTTGCTGCTGTTTTCATCATTCGTTGTCTGCAAGCGAAACACAAACTTCATTCTGTTTTGTTCTCAAAAGACCTGCCTGGAGACCACCCCACTGTGTGTCTGAAGCCATCACCACCATACCTTCAGGGGTTCCGGAGAGGGTCCTGAGAGGTGCCAGCAAGCCGGGCAGCATGCCTTGCAATGGGGCAGCTCGGAACTCAGCCGGGATGAACACCAGGGAGGAGTCGAAAGCGATCTCTTCCAGCTCAGCCTGATCGGCACCCTTGTTTCCAATGGCAAAAGCCATTATGCTGTTTCTCTTCAGCTCCTGGGCAGGCTGGCTGATTTCATCTAGGGACTTACCACCTGTGATCAGCACCAAAATCTTAGGAATCCCGTCAGCATCCCGGTAGCCTGCTGAGCTTGTGAACAAGTTGTTCCGAACAAAGTCTAGAGCGGAGCCCGTGTACAGGGCTGAGCCGTCCAGGGGCTTCATTTTCCGCACAGCGGTTATGACGTCTTTTTTGGCTGGGTAGGTATTGAAATAAAATTCAGGCCTCACAGTGTTGGCGTACTGAGCCACTGCCACCTGGATCAGATCCTGTCCGATTTCCAGCCTCTGGATGACTTTAGCAATGAAGTCTCGGATGGCATTGAAGTTGGCCAGTCCCAGGGCAGACGAGCCATCCACCAGGAAGACTATGTCTCTCTTGTTGACTTCAATGACTGTAGGTGGCAACATTATAAGGCAGTTAGAATGGCCTTACCAAGTACATTCAACAATGACTTTCTACAAAGCTAACTCCATTGAAAGGACGTGCCCATTTGCTGTGGCCAATGTGACCACAGGGCCACCCCAAAGGGAATTTGTCCTAAAGAACACATCGGTTACACCTGCCTTCCCACCTAGTGGAGGAAAGCTAGCTCCCCTTCCATCCTGCCCAGTCAGTAGTTTTTACAAAATAGTTGCACAAAAACAAATTTAGTTTTAGTAACTACCTGTTTTGTTATGCTGTCACAGAAAAGTCCATATGTTCTTTTCTGCCATAAATACAAACCTAGCCAGAGTGAAGCCATTGCTTGAATAATCAAAGAAAAAGAAATCACTGGTGTCTGCTCAGAGAACCCTTTGCCTCACATTCTTGGTTTCAAAATGCTCATTGTCAAGTGCAAAAGCTGAAAGAGCCTCCATATCCCCATTCTCTTTAGTTCTATATTCCATGTCTTCGTTTGACAGACAAAAGAATTACTTAACATAAAAGTTACAAAAGGAAATTAGCATCGAAACCAGCAAGTGCCACAAATGTTTTTCACTTAAGAGACCTGTGTTTTGGCCAGGCACAGTGGCTCATGCCTGCAATCCCAGCACTTTGGGAGACTGAGGTGAGTGGATCATCTGAGGTCAGGAGTTCAAGACCAACGTGGCCAACATGGTGAAACCCCATCTCTACTAAAAATATAAAAAGTAGCGGAGCTTGGGGGCAGACACCTGTAATCCCAGCTACTCAGGAGGCTGAGGCATGAAAATCACTTGAACCTGGGAGGAGGAGGTTCTAGTGAGCCAGGATCACACCACTGCACTCCAGCTAGGTGACAGAGTGAGACTCCATCTCAAAAAAAAAAGAGAGAGAGATCTGTTTTTAAAGGTCCTAAGTAATAATTATGATAGTCACAACTTAAAGGCAAACCATAAAGCAAAACATCTCCATAAGATCACTGTTCCACAGTGACTGTGAACTGCTATATCCACGCGTAGGCAACCCACCCATATTGTAGGAACCATGAACTCTATTAGACCTAACCCAGAAGCCTGACAGAGCTTCCAAGAGGTAGAGGAACATAAATGATTAAACCTGAGATGGACTGTTTGTAAAAGAGTCCTCTGTTACTATATACCACCAGATAGATTGCATGGCAAGTTGATTTTATGAAAGCAGACAAAGGAAACAAACTTTGCGATGAAGGTAAGGAAGAACTTTCTAAGAATTAGAGCTACCTTCTAGTACCTATTTTAGTTTTATTTTGGGACAGAGTCCCACTCTATCACCCAGGCTAGAGTGCAGTGGCACAATCTCAGCTCACTGCAACCTCCGCTTCTTGGGTTCAAGTGATTCTCCCACCTCAGCCTCCTGAGTAGCTGGGACTACAGGCATGTGCCACCACACCAGGATAATTTTTGTTTTGTTTCATTTTGTTTTGTAGAGACGGGGTTTCACAATGCTGGTCAGGCTGGTCTCAAACTCCTGACCTCCAGTTATGTACCTGCCTCAGCCTCCCAAAGTGCTGGGATTACAAGCATGATCCACCATGCCCAGCCTAGAATACATTTATGAAATGCAGTTCATTTCTAGTGACCAGAGGCTAGAAGCATGATGTCTGGGGTGAGAATCACTGATAAATGCCTTAAGAAATCATTTTAGGACAGCAATGCCTCATCTGTGTGCTCACCTGTAGCACCAAGACAGGTCTATGTTCTAAGAGAAGGGCCACATGTTACGCACCAATGTCCTTTAAGTAGTAATGCAGTTGCCTGCTGGGGTAGCAACGTGTGCAGAACATCACTGAACCTTTCCTTAATATTTAATGGTCATTATGAACACCCAGTTATGAACGGTTATGAACATCCGTTCTGGGCTTTCATTCCTTCCCTTAATTTAGAACATGCTGTCTTTCTGGGCTACCCCTTTGATTTTGGTTTAAAATATCTTTGCAGATAATACTAATGTGCAGATATCTAGAGGACTTCTTATACCTTTGTACCATTAGAAAAAAAATGTGTGTATATATATATATATATATATATATATACACACACACACACACACACACATAGACACACATAAATTCCATATATGCTATACCATGAATCTACCACTCATGTATTTACTATGTATATCACACACAAAGAAAAATAGAAAAATGCTCATATAACAATGACCTGAGAAGCTTCTTTCCCCTATACTAAGTGGTTCAGATTGTTACGTTATTCTTTATAAGCACCAGCAATGGCACAACTCTTGGGGTGGGAGAAGATAAATATCATACCCTCCCCTCCCACGTTTTCCCTCCCCCTACCACTGCATCACTACAACTTCTCCCGATGAGCCAGTGGGAAGGACTGCTGCCCGGATCTGGTGAAACAGGCAACCTAGTTTCCTTGCACCCAGCAGAGATTCAGCTCTGGGGACCCTGAAATGCACCTCCAGTTCCCAGAGGCTCTGTCCCAGAGTCCCCTTTGACTAGTTAAGAGGTCATTTATGTTTGATTTTTATTCAAGTCATGGGAGCTCATACCAGATGATATGCCTAGAACCATGCTTAGCCAAATACAATAAGCACTGAAAAACAGTGAGTGACTGCAAGAATAGTTGAATTCCTGTGTTTGCCTCATGACTCTGACTCAAGTCGCCTAGCCTTCGCAGAATCATTTCATTTCTCTGGGAGTGTCTCCTTATTACTAAGATGAGGGGGCTGCAACAGGAATCTCCTCTGACCCAGTGACAAAAACCTTGGGATTCTCAAGGCTGCCTCTTCTGTGAGCCATGTCAGGGATGCATCCATACTTCCTTCCCCCGACATAAATACCGACCCAAACACAGCTGTCTTTTCTCTTTCACGTGGCTCTGCAGGGCCTGACTTCACTGCCTTGTTGGGAGATGAACTTAAAAGTCCTGCCTCTCCTCGCCACCATGGCACAACCCTCTTCAGCCCTCCTCCCGCGCCTCTCTCTATTGTCCTCTGTGCCTCATCCCTGCGCTTCCATCAGACTCTCCTGACAAAGCCTCCATCAGGCCCTCTGTCTTCCTCATGCATCACTAAAGCAGTGGACATTCCCAGAGAAACACAACCAGGTACCTGCACTCCACGCTTGGAACCCCAGACCCCCACTGGGAGATCCGTGGCCACCCGCCATCCTCCCACGCCTCCCTGGGAAGCTGGCTGTCCCATCCTTCAGAATGACTGTCTCTCATGGTTGTGGTCTCTGCTCAGCCCTCTGCCACTGCCTCCGCTGAACCAAGGCCTCCTCATCTGTCTCTGGGAAAATAGAAGCCCTTGGAGGAGGGCCCATGCCCCCACCCCTAACCCGTGGCCTACCTGTCTCTGCCATTGGCTCCCAGCCCACAGGCCCAGTTCCCTGCACCACGTACCCGGGAGCTGGTTCACCAGCATCACCAACTGCTTCACGGTGACCCTGCTGACCGCTGCTGGTGGTCTTCCTCCTATCTGGCTTCCCAGCATCCCGTCCCAGGCAACCTCTCCCTCCCTCCTGGTACTCCTCTCTCTCAACTCCTGGCACCCACATTCTGTATCCACATTGGACAGCTCCTCCTCAGAATTCTCCCTAGGGCATCCTCCCCTCACCTGGCTGTAGGATGATCACTCCTCAAGGCTGGGTCCAGGCCTCTTTCCTGCTGTTGCCACACTCCTTCCCAAATGCATCTCCCAGGCCTCTCCTGGGAACCCAGGTGTGTGTCAGTCCCTGAATGCCTCACACTCCCCTCAAAATTAACTACAATAAAGCTGCAGCTTCTCATTCTCCTACAGCAGCTGCTTCTCCAGCTTCCACGAATCCAGGGAGTCTGAACTTCAGGTCCCATGGGCTCCAGTCACACTGCCTTCTGACTGTTCCAGGAAAGGACCAAGCGCCTTTGTGTTGCACGGCGGCCCCTCCTGCTCTTCCTTCTGCCTCAAGCCCTCTTTCGCCTGCTCTCCACATGCTCATCTGCCTTCGGTCCCACACCTTCTCAGAGCCTTCCTTCCACCTGATCTAAAGTTCCTTACCCCAGTCTTCCCATCACTGCCCTGTTGAGTGCCCTACTGCAACTTCTCAAGCTCAGAATATTTTGTCTGGTCACTAGTTGATATTAATATTATCTCTTTCCCCATTATCCTGTAACAGACGAGCAGTCACATCCATCTCATTAAACAGCACCATGTCTCCAACACTTGGCATAGTGTCTGGCACGTACCAGATAGTCAAGGATATTTGTTGAATGTTTACATGTTAATCACTGATATTTAACATGATGCTTGTAATCAAGGGGTTAAAACTCTACTTAGGGAAAATCTGAAACGAGGGTCATGTGCTGTCCATTTTCATTAAAAAGTTGGAACTTCTCCTGGTACAGACATATCTCCATCTGGTGCAACTCCTTTGTCATAAATCCAAGGAATCAAAACCCAGAGAGGTTGCATGACCCTTCCAGGATCACACAGCAGGTCCACAGAAGACCCAGGACCAGAGACCAGGTTTACCATCTACAGCCAAGTCGCTTCGTCGGTGTTTGCAAAACAGGGAAATCTCTGGGCATACTTTGAGATACAAACCAAAAGCAGGCAAGCCCAGAGAAACCTCAGCAGGTTGTACATTTTGACTTAGTTGTTTTCTTTTTCTTTTTCTTTTTTTTCCTTGAGATGGAGTCTCACCCTGTTACTCAGCGTGGAGTGCAATGCACAATCTTGACTCACTGTAACCTCCACCTCCCAGGGTTCAAGCAATTTTCCTGCCTCAGCCTCCCAAGTAATTGGGATTACAGGTGCCCACCACCACGCCTGGCTAATTTTTGTATTTTTAGTAGAGACAGGGTTTCACCATCTTGGCCACGCTGGTCTCAAACTCCTGATCTCATGATCCACCCACCTTGGCCTCCCAAAGTGCTGCGATTACAGGCATGAGCCATCGTGCCCAGCCAGTTGTTTTCTTAATTGCCAGAATTACAAAACAGCACCAGTATGCAATGAGCGTAAGCAGCTCCAGGCAGCGGCAGGCAGTGCTACACGCTGTGTTTCCATCGCTCCTCGTGTCCATTTGCACTCGGAGCATTATGCTCGAACTTCTAGTCTGCCTGTTAGCTCAGCTGAAGGATTTGGGTCAAATCTATGGCCCTGTCAAGTGAGAAGAAAACCTGGAAAACTGTATGCAGTGAAAGCTAAGCCACATTGAACTGACCTTTCGAACTTAAGTAAATGCCAAACAGACCCTTCTCCAGAAGGCAAGGCTCACATGCACTTTTCTTGCTACATCACCAGGTTACGGTGCCAATGTACACATTAAATAGAGATCCCACATCCTGAGCTTTGTACCTACAATTTTTATTACAACAAAACCCCTGGTTTAAAATCATCTGTAGAAAGTTTGAGCTAACTCAATGTGAATTTTGTAACCCTTGTAAGGAAATGTGGTGATATTGCCTTTACATGAATGCAACTAGAACTAATGATTAGCAAAGCACTATTAAGTAGAAGTCAGTTCAGTAAATAAATAGATATTGATGTTTTTAATTAAGACTTTGAAATGCTCTACCCTTAATTTCATACAATTTTCATACATTGGTATATTCTCCAAAACATAAATAATTGTCACTCCTTTTTCAAAGGAAAACCTCCCTGGACCCCTAATTGATACAATGGGTGATGCAGTATCTTATTACAATATTTATCTTGTAAACCCAGCCTTTACTTATAAAGTTAGCAAATGAGAGCTGTGACAGTGTGTTATTTCACACAAGAAAATTTAGATCATTGGTTGCAGATGATAATCAGAGTCTTATAGGATCCTCGGTATCCATTCACCAATTTTCACTGAGCCCATACCCTGGAAGGACAATGAAGAACAAGGTCTTACATTCAAGCACTAATCTTGTTAGAGCATCCCAGTGTGTAAGCAACACTGGGAAGTGAGTTGAGTGTTTCTGGAAACTGTTGGGGGCCACTGTGTCCCTAATTTACCAAATGGCATCCTATTGGCCTGACCTAGGTCATGAAACTGATACGTCTGAAAAATGACTGAGGTCTCAGAAAACACTTCAGCAGGTAGTAGAATAGAAGCCCTCAAGTGTTTTCTTCAACAGGTAGTAGAATAGAAGAGGGCTTCTATTCTACTACCTGCTGAAGTGTTTTCTAAGACATCACATAACAAACACAGGAGGTGTGGTGGGGGCATCAGGGGAGCTGTTTATCCTGATGCCCCCACCACACCTCCTATGTTTGTTATGTGACTTAACAAATGGTTGGTTTTTTGTTTTTTAGACCAGTACAATTGGCAGTTTTGCCAAAGGCCCTCCATTTAAGCCTGTATCCTAATATTGCCACTCAAGAGAATTAGTCCTACACTTGATATACACAGGAAAAAAAAAACATAAATACTCCATCAAATGAGTGCACTGTTATGTCTTACCTTCAGAAGTGTAACTCTCAGCACCCTAGTATGGAAGGACTTTGAGTAGACACCCTCACTCCATCCTTGCTTTTGGAAAGAGACTCTGCATGTGAGCACACTTCTAACACACTGACTTTTAGAGGCCCATGCCATGGTTCTGGAGTAACCTTCTCAGTACTGTATTGAGCCCCTCAAGCCCATTTTTAGGATAATGGGTTATAAGTAGTTAATACAGTGATGTTGAACAATCTCAAAGCAACAGGTTTGTGGCGTTAGCCTTAAAGCACACTTTCTCAGCAACTCACACTCTCATAAGAGCTTTCACTCACTCACTGGTCTCTGGTTTTCCTGCACACTGCAGCAATCACAAACATGGCATCCAGGACCCAGCTCCTCAGGGAAGGACTGGACTGTGGGTACTTACAGCTTCTCCTGTGGCGAATCAGGCTTGTGCCCACCTTACGTCTACAAAAACCAACACACACAACACCCCACTCCCACACGGATGGTGAGAAGAGGATACATACCTTGTGTGACAATGGTTGGCGGTTTCAAGACAATGTGCCTTTGGGCCACGCCAACAATGTACGGCAGTAATTTCTCCTGGAGGTCCCCAAAGCTACGGAATTCCGGGACAGTAAACACCAAGTTGTCATCGGTAGCTATGTGCTGAAGCTCTGCCCTGGAGGCGGCCTGGGCTCCGAGGCCGAACGAGAACACGCTAGCCTGCTTCAGTGCTACCACCCCGTCGCGAATCTCGTCACTAGAAGGCCCGGCACTTATGAGGACCAGCACCTGGGGAACCCCTTCCTCCACGCGGCTGCCCCCTGCCCGGGTGAAGTGGTTCTCCACCACGAAATCAAGGGCCAGGCCGATATTGGCCAGCTCCCCACCAGCAAACCCGAGGGCTTTCACTGCACTCAGAACCTGGGCCTTGGAGGAGTAGGTGTCCAAGGAGAACATGGTTCTGGGCTCATCACTAAACTGGACCACCCCCACTCGAATCTGCTGAGTTCCAATTGGGAGTTTCTCAAGGAGATTTACAAGGAAGTCGAGAATGACTGCGAAATTGACACTTCCGGTGGTGTTTGATCCATCAATAAGGAAAATAATGTCAGCAGAGTCTTGTGCTTTAAAAGAAAGAAATGCAAAAAATGTGAAAGCATTAGAACAAGTGATCACATGCATTATTCAGTGTTCTGACATGTTTCTTTGGAAACCGATAAGAAACACGAAATATGGGCAAACAAAACACATGTTGATGAAGGAATGTGAAATTCTCTTTCAGTTCTGCATTCTGAATGGATAAGAGGCAACCTTTTAGAAATTATAGTGTAGAAAGGGGAATTTATATCAATTTTCCATTTGTGCCATCTTTGTAGTGAAATTTCCAAACATCATATTCATTTTTCTGAAAGGGGATTCTTGGGTACAATATTCTAGAAATTTCCACTAAATTGGGAGGAAAAGATAGTTGCATAGAATTGTGCACTACCAAACCTACAGGGGAAAATCAATGAGTAGGTGAACAAAACTTTAGAGATGATTTCTAATTTTTGGTCATTTCTCCTTCCTCCTCAAATGATTAGAATATTTTTTATACAAATCCACAGTTACAAAACAGAGTCATAATTTGGTGATTCCTCAGCCAACTATGTTGCTCAATGCCTTAAGCAACTATTGTGTCTTCTAATTTTCTTTAAAAACCAACATGACCTTGTACATGCACCTTTGTGAATCAGAACTCAAACTACATTTAAAGTTTTCAGGTAAAAAATATTTTGATGAAATTTTTGTTTGTTTTTTTTTCTCGAATGCTATTTAGTTGCATAAAATTCAAATGAAGATCTGGGATTGAGCAGGACGTTTTGTTCATTTATTTTGTCATTGCCTCTATATTCAGTCACCTAATGCAGAACAATGTTAAGCAGAGTGATATGAAACCAGTCATGACATAATTATCCAATCTTGTTTTTATGACATCCTAAACTAGTTACCTAGAAAGACCATGAGCGTCGAATAAACCCCTAATCAGAATTAGCCTGGGGTTACACAAAGGACAGAATAACAGCTGACCAAGACCTCTTTTCTCCCCCATAATGGCGAACACAGAATTCTCATCCTGATACTGAGAATGTGGCTGTATAGCAGCCTGAGGGAGGAATAGGAATCAAGAAATCTACAAGCCAGGGCCAGAGATTTCACAGGCTCTGTTCAAACGTTTAAATTCAGCTGATTTAAACTCAAGGAGGAGCACAATTATTCTAGTCGATGTTTTTGATAACTTCAGTATGTGTTAGGAATAAGAAGAGATTATATGTGACCTTATGTATTTATATTCTGGGATTCCAGAAAGCTACACTCAAGGTATCATTTTTAAATAATGGTGATATTACAGGTAAGACCATTCAGTATGATCTCTGATCTTTTCAGTGACAGTGAACATTTTATTTGTCAAATTAATGTTTCCTTGTGCCAACCAAATTATTTTTATTCTTACTGTAGAAAAGCATCCAAAGCTTGTCTAAAAAATTGAAGTGTTCTGGTCTAGTGAAATTACATTCTTACCCAAGTGCTTCTCATTGTGTGAACTGAAATAGAGATTGCCAGGGTTGGAACTGCTCTTTTTCCTTCCTAATATACATGAAAGTTCCTGACAATGTATTTGCAGATTAATTCTTTGCATAGGAAAATATATTAACCTGGCAACATTGCTATCACAATCCTTCTTATAAGATATAATGGGTAGGATAATTGTTGTGCTACAGTAATTAAGATCTTGTGTTTTTAGTAATTGCCACACAAAAGTTTTATATAAGACTGAGCCCTTGATTAGAACCCAAAACATTTGCTACCGTTCAGCCAAAATATAAGATTCTTGAATGATCTTCGAGAAGGTGTGGTGCCAGGGGGTATGAATTACACAGAAGGTCATAGAAATGGCCCACATCATTGCATAATGCAGAGGCTCCACAAATCACACAAAATTTCTCAACATTTCCCAGGCCTAAACCAACGACCTCGAAGGACACAGCAGGATTTGCCACTTCCTCAGCATAACAAGACATTTAAGGATTAAATATAATCAATACAGTCAATTTTTAAAAAAATAATCCCTAAGTTTCAGGGTAACACTATTTCTTCTCCATTTGTAACTTACTTTTTGATTAAAATTTATAGTAGTGCAAATAAGACAAATGAACCCTGAGGGGAAATCTTTGAACTTTCTCCTCTAAAAGACTAAACATTTACAGTGGCCATAGAAACACATTGGATAATTTGTCATCACTGAATAAAAACATTATCATCTTACACACACAATAACGGGACACACAAGGGCATGCTTTGTTATTCAGGAGAGCTGAAGCCTCAGGGGCACACAGGGGCCATGTGTTTCTGTGCAGCAAGGCAGACCAATGACCAATGTTAATGTTACGAGTAATCAGATCTGTGCAAAATTTAAAGCTTTGAAGTTGTCTGGATTTCTGCTTCTAGACTTTGTGTATCACATCCTCTATGGCATTTTCTATGGAAAAGTTTTACAGTGTCCAAGGAAAATTCAGTTTCCTTCGACATCCCTGGAGGCTCTTTCCCTGAGCTCACTGGTGTGGGTACAGTGCCTTTCTTAGCTCATGTGATGCCTCCTTTCATTAAGAAAAATACGTTCACTTTTTATTTCCTATGCAAAACACAAAATTGTAGACATGTTTCACGAATTTTAAAAATCTTCATCCTTTACGGAGAAAAGAAAGCTGATGCCAAAATCCTCCTTGTCACCTTTAGCTTTTGTTTAAAAGAAAGGTTTTGTATCTCAGTCATATCCATTTTTTAAAGAATGATAGAGGAATTTTTAAAAACACAACCATTAGAGTTTGATTAGTTGAGTAGAGTTCACTGACAACAGTGGTGATGGTTCACATTTTACACATGTGTCTGTTTAATAATCAAGAACACTCTATAGGGAAGTTACCCAGCAGACAGGTAGTAAGAAGCAGCAGCCCTAATTAATTAGCAATCTCTATAATGCCCTTCTAACTGCCTTTCCAAGAAACTCTAAGCAGAGACTTACTGTTCTTCTGGGATTATTACTCTGTGTTTTTGCTGTGGAACATGCAGCAGGACGTGGTACTAGGAGGAATTGCCGAGTGATGTTAATTAGAAAAGACAACATGAATGGATTAATTGTCTGCCCTGGCGCTGCTAGTGGCTTGGACACTAGAAGACAGAGATGTTTTCTTGGCATAAAAACAAAGGTTTTGTCATCTGTGTAGAAACACACTATGTTGGTAGTTTCATTTAGCATTCACGATGGCAATCTCATTGTTTGTCCATTACATAATCATTAAACATAAAAGCAAACTCAGCTATTTTTTTGTGAGTATAACAGAACGTCAATAAAAAGATGTTCCATTTCTACTGGTCCCTTTCACTGTTGTTTTTATTTGTTTGTTTATTTTAGATGGAGTTTCACTCTTGTCACCCAAGCTGGAGTGCAATGGTGCAAGCTCCACTCACTGCAACCTCCACCTCCGGGGTTCAAGCAATTCTCCTGCCTCAGCCTCCTGAGTAGCTGGAATTACAGGTGCCCACAACCACACCCAGCTAATTTTTATATTTTTAGTAGAGACAGGGTTTCATCATGTTGGCCAGGCTGATCTCGAACTCCTGACCTCAGGTGATCCGCCCTCCTCAGCCTCCCAAAGTGCTGGGATTACAGGCATGAGCCACCGCACCCAGCCCCTTTCACTGTTTTTTGATATGTCTTTGTTATTATCCCTATATTCAGAAATGTGATGGATCAGGGAATTAATGATATTGAGACTATGGCAGCGAGCAGCACCATAGATACTCTCTTGTTATTTCCTGGCAACCTGAATGTTTGGTTTGGTATACTCTTGGGGACACCCACCTTTTCCTGTCTTTTGGCAGGACTGATGCCTATGTGGTAATGCCAGGGGTGAGGTCTGTCATTTGGAAGCAGGGAACACTTTTCAGTGTTTGAGCTGCCTCTCACTCCTTCCTATTGAGAAGCAGACCCACTGGTAAGGGCATCAGCACTGCCAGCCCCATCAAAGCTGAAATCAGGGGTAACCACTGGGAAAATCATTTTATGAACAAACTTCTGAAACACCCTGGGGCAGGCTAGTTCTGAAACCCTCCGCTTAACCAAGCTCTGCCTGCCCAAGACAGCTGGTTCCTTTCTGCTGATGTTAGGTCATCTCTCTCTTCATCTCCTGCTTTCTGAATCCTTGTTATGAAAAACTGACATCTGGTCCTGAGTCTCTGCAACTGCCCCATTATTCTGATTGCAATCTTGCAATTCTTCTGCTGTCCCTCCCATGTGGCCCTGCTGAGTGATGTTTGCCTCTAAGTCTCAACTCTCTTTTTCCTGCCCCACTATCCTTGTGTATTCATGAGAGACTGACTCTCCATCAGTCACCTCACCTCCTCCCTCCTGTCTTGATGGTAACCATTTTTAAAAGTATAGAAGAAAAATCCATTCATAAATCTTGCTTCCTATGATCACTTCCTCCATGCCATGTGGTTGCCCACTCATTCTTTTTTGATTCAAAGAATCATCCACTTCCTCATGACTGCTAAATACGCAGAAGAGACTCTCCAACCTTCCTACATGATTAGTTCTATGATATTTAGCCTGCATCCAAACGGCAGGCTCTGTGGTCATCTGCAGACTTTAACGTCTGTATGGACAACCCTTCTGAACACCAACTTCTGGTTTCCCCGGTGGCTGCCTGTCTCTGGCTCCTGCACATCTAAGGACCACACTGAGCACCATTGGAAACTCCTCCAGTCCTGCGATTGGCCCTCGGATGCCCTACACACCAGCAGGGTCCCTGACTTGCATGCTCAGCTGTCTCCAGGGCTCTCCCTCCAAGCCCAGCCTCTCACCCTCTGTCTCTTCAGAGGTCTCTTGGCCCATTCCAGCTCTCACTATCTCCCCAGCAAGGATGCTGTAGTGGGCTATTTTAGAAATTTACTAGCTACCACCCTGGATTTCCTGACTGAGAAAGTTTTCTTCTGTCCTCTGTATTGTTCCCTCTTTGCAAGTTTCACCTCTGGGAACTTCTTTGATCCTGAGAGTGCCTGAGGTATCTGCAGAAAGGCAGGGATCCATACTAATGCTCGTAATCTCTAACAGCAACTGGGCACCACTGCAAATCAGCAGTCACTTCCTGAATGTTTTGTGACCCCTCTTCACATCCCTACAGCAGCTCTTCAAAAATAACTTCAATCCCTCCAGGCCTCCAAACCCCACTGCTTCCCACCTTTATTGAGATGGTGGAAGTCAACTCAACTTGAACTCTGTCAATGTGCCTCTTATCCACCTGAATATCTTGGAAACAAACCCCCTTTCTTATCCCCTCCCTCCATCTCAGAGGACTTACGTGTCTCCTTTCTGGAGCTCAACTCTCCCCTGGATTACTCCCTCATTTCCTGCTCATTCCACCAGGAATTCTCTGCTATCAATTCTCAAATGGCTGCATGGACTTATTTCCTAACAAGTGGAGGTCCCTCTGCTCTGCCCATCACTGATAAGTAATCTCTGGGCACTCATCACAGCTGCTGTGGTATGGTACAGTTTGAACTTTTACCTGCAAATTCCTTCCCCACCAGTCATTTAGGCACTTAGTCCTAGAAGGAGAGCTAAGAGCCTTGACTGGTTAAATAACTTGTCAGCCAGTTAGCTCCGTACATGCAACTGCACATAGCACATCGATGCAATGTCCACATGCTCTCAGTATTTCCAGAGTGGGTCTCATCAATGTCATTAGAATTAGAAGAGTCTCTGTGGGCACAGCTGTGATTACCACATGGAGGACAAGTAAGAAGACCAGACCTACAGCCCAAACGCACAGCCTCCAGCTCTGGCTATCACTAACCATCCAGGAATCAACTTCTTCCAAATTGATCTAGACTGGATCATAGCTAAGGTTTGTTGCAATTCTGATCCTACCAACACTCTTAAATAAACTCCATGGAGTAGAAGAGAGGAGCTCTCTGCTAGCCACTGGACACAAAAACAGATGCCCTCATTCCCCTCTGAGTTCATGCACCGTTCAACAGGAAGCTTTTCTTAAAGGAAACATATCTCAATACCAGATAGAGGGGTTTGATCAGATGCTCACCTCACCACTCTGGGGCTTTTTTTTCTAATGAAGGCAGAATGTACTTTGTGGGATCATGATATTAGAATGTTGTTTTTTTAGAGTTAAAATATTAGTTTAAAAAAAAAAACTCTTCTTGTATGTAGGTGAATGCCCTATTTGGGAAGAAGACTGTGGAAGAATATTCCAAATCAAACCTTTGTTTTTAAACCTGTGAACATTCATCTCTTCCCTGGCCCGCCCGCCATCCTAGCTGTTGCTTTAAGGCCAGCAGTTGCCAAGCTCATCTCCCAAGAACAGCAGGGCAGGGCATAGCTTGGCGGTGTTGCCATTACCTGTGATGTCTTTAAGGGTTTCCGTGTCACCAGCCCTTTCTGGACTCACGGATGAATGCACACAGGACACTAAGTTTCCTACTATGTCATGAAGTGAGGTAAAATTCTCTAGGTTGAACACATGCATATTGAGCGGTTCACTTGCTATTTCTTTTAACGCTCCTTCATCTGCATCCTCAACTCCAATTGCAAACACGTTAACATCAGCAGACTTAAGTTCCGCTGAGGGCAGAGCCAGGCCCTCCTTTGAATGTCCGTCAGTTAACACTACGATAACCTGAGGGACTCCATCACCGGCCCGGCTTCCAGCAGCCTTGGTGAGGTGGCTTTGCATTACGTATTCTAATCCTTTTCCAGTCTGATTGGTTCCCCCAATGTAAGACATGTTGGAAATATGGGAAAGGACTTCTTGTTTAGAACGATACGTATTTAACAGGAACTCGGTATGTGGGTTTCCGTTGAACTGGACCAGAGCAAAATGGAAATCATTTTCTCCCACAGCTAAGGATTTTACAACATCATATAGAAACTCTCGAACAAGTTGGAAATGTTCCTCTCCAATGCTCCAAGAGGAATCCACTAGAAATATTATATCAGCAGCGGCACCATTTTTGACATCTTTAAAAAAAGACATTGGTTTAGATTTTTCTACTATTTAAGCAATTACTTCCTATCAGTGCAAAGCCTTCCTAAACAGATTTCATTTACACTATACTGTTACTAAACACTGCACACCTCACTGGTAATACAGGAAGGTAGACTGACTTACCTGCGAACCAGGGACCTGGGCCCATGCACTCAATAGCTGCTGGTGCCCAGTCACTAGCCCAAGTTCCATACTCAGAGACCACCATGCACGGGCCAGTAGCATGTTCCAGATTGCGGAAACAATTTCCTGGGCTGTCTTTACCTCAAGCATGATTCTTTGTGTCAGTTTGAGCCCCAAGACCCACCTGATTAAACCAGAAGGAAGTCTTATCACAGATAACCAACCATCATTTTATAAATGCATTCTTTAGTTTGGAATATGAAACTGGGCCTTGACAGAAGGAAAAGTAAAAATTGCTATTTTCTATTCACTAACCCCCACTGCTTTGGGTAATTTGTATGGAAAATAAATATGATAAATACATGTTCTTTAAGTGAGGAGGACCTGTGTAAATGTAGAGAAGGGAAAGGACATATTTTTTTCAGATTTTTGAGCATGAACAAAGGTACTCTAACTAGTTACTGCATATTTTACGGAGCCAGAAAAGTCTTCATAGAGGTCAAACATTATCTATCTCATTCCCAAATGAATCCAGTTCTCCCTCAAGTGTAGGAAGTCTGGGTATCAGGCTGTCAGTGGCCCCAGGAGGTGCCCTTCTGTAGCTGTGGGCCAGGCTTGCTCCCGGACTCAACTTACCTCGGGCTGACCTGATGCCCCAACCCACATTCTTCTTCCATTGAAGTGACACTAGACTCCCCTCCAGCTAAGAGCAACCTGGCCTGGTGAGAGAATCCCTCAGAGGCACAGCTCTCCAGGTCAAGAAGAGGGAGACCCACCTCAGTCCTTCCCAGCTTGCAATGCATGAAGCATTTCCCACTTTCCTAAAACTCTGAAATCAAACTCTCAGTAGGGTTCATTAGAATCCATGTTTTTAACTCACTTCGGGAAACAGAAATCTTAAAGATCCAATGATCCTACATGAAAATGTCTTTCTGCATCTGGAGTTAGAGAGAGTGATCTTTGTTTTTTTTCAGGGAAAATAGTTTTGACTCTCAATCGTTGACTTCTCCCTATTTTATGTGCTCAGGGACCAGCCAATGCCAGAAATGTGGAAAATTGCTGCAGGTGGTAAAACATTTGAGATACAAACTTTCCGCTCACATCCAATGTAAAAACAAATCATTTTCAAGCCAATTCCAAGATACTGAACCCAAGTTTTAATAAAAATAGGTCATCTGTCACTGGATAAAGAGTATCTGAAAAGGTCTGTTAATCCTGTAACTATCATATCTGACTATCCTATAACAAATGGCTTAGCTACCTTAAAAACACATCTAAGCTCTCTGACAGCTCCTGATGTCTAAGATCTAAAATCAAAGAATGCTATTCCTTTTTACAAAATCAAGGACTTTTTTGATTCTTACCTGCTTGCTGTTGGGCATGAGTTGTGGAAAAGCCTGAGAGAAAGAGGCAAAAGATGGCCACTAAGGGCAAATGCCGATGTTTCCTCATTTTGAATTTGTCTAAGCACCAAATATGAACCTAAAAGAGAAAATAGGGCAAAGGGAATGATCGGTTTTTGACTCTCATTATGCAAAATCCCATGCTTTTTATATCCTTTTTAGACTTCCAAGAGGACTTTGTATCTGATTCATTCTTTGGACCAGCAGCAAAAGGATGGATGGTAAATAGATAGATAGACTGATAGCTAGATAGACAAAAATAGATTTAGATACATACATGCACACATATATGCATATATAAAAGAAAATAAGAAAAAAGGAAGGAAGGAAGGAAGGAAAGAAGGAAGGAAGGAAGGGAAGAAAGGAAGGAAGGAAGGGAGAAAGGGAATGAAGAAAGGAGGGAAGGAGGAGGGAAGAAGAAAAGGAAGGAAGGAAGGAGAGAAGAAAGGAGGAAGGGAAGGAAGGAAGGAAGACAGGGAGGGAGACAGGGATGGAGCGAGGGAGGACGGGAGGGAGGGAAGTAGGAAAGAAAGA
>CAUYLG010008834.1:0-13124 GCA_963573385.1 Cacajao melanocephalus
CCGTGTGGCTCCTCCGCCGGGAATCTCCTAGTCTGTGGGCCACAAAAATTCGTCTGAAAGTGCGGCGTCCACTCGCTCTCTGCGCTTTCACTGGGAGCTACAATCCTGAGCTGTTGTTAATTGGCCATCTTGGATCTCTCCTCTCAAGTAGTGTTTTTAAAATATGTTTCAGTATTTTTAAGATGCTATGAAATTATATCCATAGATTTATTTAGTAAGTTTCCTAAAGAAACAGAGAAGATGATGCATACGAAGGGGACCAAGAACAACAACAAAACAATCAATAGTACATTTTGAATAAATGAGAGGATAGAATTGTTTTATCCAGAGAGGTGATGATTGACAGAATTTATCTGAGCAATGGATAATTTAGACAGATGAAGAAATTATTATATTCATAAATATGTATTATTGAGGACTAAACAGGACCATTTTTGGGTAATTATTTTAGGAAAGAAAAAAGACTGATGTACTTTATACCTGTAAATGTGATGTAGTGGAAGAGGACTACTTAAGACGACTTAATAAGTAAAATTTATGTATCTATCATATATCTATCTATTCACCCATCCATTTATCCATTTACAAAATTTGGTTTGCTCGAGAGAAGGCAAGAAACTGGAAGAGGCAAGAAAACAAAATACTGTAGCTACATCCCATGTATCTAGTAAAAAACATTTGAAGAAAAGAACATTTCTGTTGCCATAGGTCCAAGAGTTAGAAAATTTAAAACTAGAGAAAGACTAAATTTTGAATAATGACAATTTCAAGAGATCAGATTGATTCTAATTGGGTCCCTAAATATTACCTGAAACAATCAACAGGTGTTTCAATTTGGAAGTCTTTGAAATGTCCTTAGATACCTGAATTAAATGTGGAGGCAAGGGCAAAACCATCGCAGGGCTGGGGTTCAAATGTTCTAGGAATTCTACAGCCAAAGACAAATCAGCCACTGTGACTGATTAAAGTGCTTGAGAATATTTCTGGAAGTGGAAAAATAAATAGAATGACAATGGAATGAGGTTGGTAATGAGAAAGATTAAGGAAATCAATTATAATTACACAATATTCTTTATAGATGTAGCTTACCCTTTTCAAACAAATGGATGGAAGCTGTGTTAGTAAACAGGTCTCACACTTAATTTCAGGATCTGCTTATTAGTAAAACAGGGTTTAAAAAGAAATATTGCAACACAATGTGTTGAAATATTCAGAGTAGATTGAGGAAGGAGTAAAGATTAATTAATGACTCTAACAGAGGCAGCATAATTGCACATTTTTAAAGATGTCTGCGATGCTAAAACTCTATATAAATCTATATGCCTTGGGAATTTTAAAATTCATTTCAAATGCTGCATATATTTACCTTGCTTCTTTATTAATGCATGATTATTACCTAGTGATTTTCAATGGGCTATTATCTGAACACAAAAATCTCTCTCCTAAGCTTAAATAATTTTTGAAAATTGCTTGTCAAAAATAAGGTGAAAACCTAGTTTAGAACAAAATATGTTTCATACAGTCAAAGCAGACTGTAGCAGTATGTCTGTTGTTTCAACTACAAGGGAAAAATATTTCTCCCAAATTAACCAATAATTTATATAAAAATTTTCATAGCACAACCACTTGTTTCCTAATTGCAATTGTTACTGTGCATCTGTATTCATTTGCATTAATTTCTAAATCTTTCTAAATAAAAAGCTACATGATTTATCCATGGTTATTGTCTGAAATTGGAAAGAGAAAAATAAATAAATACAAACCATTCTTAATTCACCACCTAGAGTTATTGCTAATATAGTTATTATTTTATATGAAGTTAAAATGTTTTTTTAAGACCCTTGAAATCTTGCCTTTGACTTGTGAGTTCCACTTATAAACCAAAATTAAAATTCCAAGCCTCCCAACCCACTGGATGGACTCCGCCTCAGGGTCAAAGAGATCCCAAGAACATTGAAAAAGTAGTTCAGGCCTTGATGAGAAAAGGGGCTTGGACATGCCTGTTATAACCCCTCTTTGGCCTTTAGACACAATTGACCAACATTAACATTAAAATAGCGATCAAAGATTGTAAGACTGGCAAAACTGACTCTTAGCAATAGGATGCCTGACTCCAACCTGACTCTAGTGTGGCATCACATAACAGATAGCAGGTCCAGGAAATCAACATGTTTTATTCCAAAGTATATTTTTCTTTGACATATTTTGAAATGACCATGCAAAGCTGTCTTTTGTGGGGGAAATTTGTATTCTGCAGAGAATCTATGTCTCTTACTAGGCCTTTTATATAGAGTCTGCTATGTATTCTAAGGTCACATAAGATGCATTTACCATCTATTCTCTCTGAAGTCTATTACATACAGGCTTTATATACACAACAATAATTCCTTGGTTTCCATAACCCCTTATATGGTAATTCAAGCATTTCTTTAAGCTGACTTCAACTTTTTGGGCAAAGCTTAACTCTTTTAAACAATTACCACCAGAAATATTTAAAGCCACCTGGAAGCTAGAACCTGTCTCCACTTTCGAGATGTCACACCTTTCTAGGACAAACCAATTTATACCTTACATGTATTGATTTATATATTCGTGTGTAACTTCTGTCTCCCTAAAATGTATAAAACCAAGGTATAACACAACCACCTTGGGTATATGCTCTCAGTACCTACTGAGGCTGTGTCATAGGTCATGGACACTCATATCTGGCTCTGAATAAGCCTCTTCAAATATTTTGCAGAGTTTGGCTTTTTTCATCAATGCTCTGAATCATAGTTATAATTCCCATGGCCAACATTGCCTCTGTGTCTTGTTTCATGTACCACACAGTGTTTTTGTTCTAAAATTTAATTTCTGTCCTACAGTTATTAGCCCAGACTTGAGAATCAGGCCTTTCAACAAGGCCTTTCCAATGATTTTAGCAAGAAAACTTAGACTTCAGTAGTCTCTCTCAAAGGATTTGTCTTTGTGGTAGTGAGAGTAGTTGTAAAATGGGTAGCTAAAGTTGTTTTCTATCTTAGCAGTGTAAATGGACTTAATTTCAGTATTATGTAGTTCGATTCATAAAGTTCATTAGAGAATGAGTATCAGGGCTCTCTAAAGGGACAAAACTAATAGGCTATATGTATATATGAAGGGGTGTTTATTAGGGGAACTGACCCACAGGATCACAAGGCGAAATCCCTCAATAGGCCATCTGCAAGCTGAGGAGCAAGGAAGGCAGTCCGAGTCCCAAAACTCAAAAGTAATGAAGCTGACAGTGCAGCCTTCAGTCTGAAGCCAGAGGCCCAAGAGCCTCAGGCAAACCACTGGTGTAAGTCCAAGAGTACAAAAGCTCAATAACTTGGAGTCCCATGTTCAAAGACAGGAAGCATCCAGAACAAGAAAATAAAAGGAAGGTCGGGAGACTCAGCAAGTCTAGTCCTTCCAACTTCTTCTGCCTGCTTTATCCTAGCTGTGCTGGCAGCTGATTAAATAGATGGTGCCCACCCAATTTGATGGTGGGTCTGCCTCTCCCCAGTCCACTGAGTCACATGTTAATCTCCTTTGGCAACATCCTCACAGACACACCCAGGAACAATACTTTGCATTCTTCAATCCAATCAAGTTGATATTAATCAATATTAACCATCACAATGAGGAGCTGTGTTAGGCATGTAATAAATGCTATCCTTAAATGTCCTTAAAACCCTTGTTTTAACTTTTATTTTGGTCATGCTGCAACTGTGAGCCTTTCCCTGGTTTCTCTCATGTGACCTCCCCTCACCTTCAGTTTAAGTGATGGTCTCAGGCTCCTGTGTTCCCAAATATTTGTATGACTTTTTTTTTTAATTCAATTTATCTTTTATCCAATATGAGGAGTTTACACTGTAAAGAGTTTTGCTCTTCTCTTTTGTCCTCTTTGTTTCTCCCAATTCCAATGTCTTCAGATTTCTCTCTTCTGCCAGTGATAGATTTATCCAGACATGTTTCTCAGTTCTCTACTAAGGTGAATTTCCATATCAGTTATTAAAACATTTTTACCATCGTGATTGGGATACATATAAAATGATGTCTTATGTGTCTTTTATTTTTTTTAACTCAACTATACATTAGGAAACATCTCCACAACCATACAGCCACATATATCTATAGCAATGTGGGGCAGGGCAAACATCCAGCAAGATGTAAAGGCGATCACAAACATAAGCTTTTCTTGAGATTGAGATCAGATGAGTTTCATTTGTGGCATCATTATGAGTTTTATAAAAATAAGAAAACATTAACCCAAATGTGTACCAAATATTGACATCTAGCTTTTCATTAAAAAATTGCTTTATACTGTATTGTATTATAAAACAGTATGTTAAAACTATTATCAGTCCATCACATATAAAATTGGTCTGTAGTTCAGGATTTGACTTTCACAGGATTGTATGGAGATGTATTAGTTTTATGTTTATTCTTTATATACAAACATAGGTACTTTATGTAAAACTCATGTATCTTTCATAATTCTTTCATATTCAGTGTTATTCACTAATTACAAAGCAAGTTATTTGTATAAATGGTGTTAAGAAAAAATTAAAACAGACATTATTTTGATTTAGCTCTTGCTGCCTCGCTCTGTTTTCCAGAGACAATATTACTTGGAAAAAATAGAAAGAAAATAACTGCTGTATAACTCAATTTCCTGTGACAAAACTATGCAGTTCAAAATCTGACACCTTTCAGACCCAGTGGGTAATGCTCCTCAGCCTAGAAAATTGAGAGGTATGATCTCTGTTCTTAGAGGAGCCAATTAACATAGACAACAATAGCACTTGAAAGAAGGCTCATTGGGTATCATTTTGTTTGAATTTGCCTTTACTTTTTTCAGAATGTTTAAATAATGCATTTGACTTTATAAATTAGTTAGGAATGCCACTGGCCTGTATTTCCTGTCATTATCTATTTTTTAATGGCTTCTATTTGGATGATTTAAAAAGTAGCCTAATCTTCAAAAGTATGTTTATGCTTAATTTCTGTTGAGTATAGGTGAGTGCCATAAAAACATCAGGTATTTTAATCATAGAATATAAATCAAAATGTTTGATTAAAGTATTATCTCTTCTATATACTGTTTAGCCAAGTAGCAAGACTATAAACCTTTAACAAGTGAAAGTAAGTAAATGCAACATCATCTCTTTTTCTGAATCTTTCAGACAGTGACTTTTAGTTCAAATTTATATTTTTTTCAAAAAGACAAGAAAGATGAAAATACCTATTGAAATCGCAATGACTGAGATGAACAGTACAGACTGTGTCAAATTGGAATTTGGATTTTTTAAAAAAATCAAATCACAGTGTTTGACCTAATTCATTTAATATTTTAGTGTTTAAATGGAGAGTCTTTTTTAATTAGTGTGAAAATTGGTTTTATTAGGTAGAATAGGATAGGTTATTGTATTAGTCTGTTTTCACACTGCTGATAAAGACATACCCGAAACCGGGCAATTTACAAAAGAAAGAGTTTTATTGTACTTACAGTTTCACAAGGCTGGGGAGGCTTCACAATCCTGGCAGAATGCAAAGAGGAGCCAGTCACATCTTATATGGATAGCAGCAGGCAAAAAGAGAACTTGTACAGGGCAACTCCTCTTTTTAAAACCATCAGATCTTGTGAGACCCATTCACTATCATGAGAACAGCATGGCAAAGGTCCATCCCATAAATCAATCATCTCTCACTGGGTCCATTCCACAACATGCGGGAATTATGGGAGGTACAAGATGAGATTTGAGTGGGGACACAGAGCCAAACCATATCAGTTATTTTGCAGTAACAAACAATCCTGACATTTCAGTGGTACAACGTAACAAAGACTTAAGGCTCATTCATATTACGTGTCTATCACAGATCGTTTTTCCCCTTGTGGTTTTCTTATTGACGCTAAGACTGAGGTGATGACAAGAAAGATGCTCATAACCTTGGCAGAGGCAAAAGAGCTCTGGAGATTCTTGCAAAGACAATTAAATATTTAAGATAAAATGTTATGTACCACCTCTGCTATCACTCCTTGGCCAGCACTGGTCACATGGCCTTACTCAGCCATAAGGGGGCAAGAAAACACAATTCTGTCTAGTGCCTGCAAGCACATTACCAGAATTGGTAAGTAGAGATTCATTAATGCTAAATTTGATCACTAACTATTGGTATGCTGAAACTGGCTCATAGCAGTTTGTAACAATTGGTTATGCATGTCTCTTCCCAACTCCTTATTCGGTGATGTCACCCTAGAATCTCAAGTATTTATAACATGGATACTGGCAAACACTACAAATTAGAATATCTTTATTTTTCGTCCCCTTGAGAGCTAACTTAAACATTTACAGCTCATCAGTGTTACCCCGTAAAGACAAAGACTAGAAAGTAAGTCTAGTAAAAGAAGAACAGGTGTTTCATGCTCATATCTCTAAAAATTTCAAATATACCTGTAATGCATTCCTGTGTTCCCTACATTTGCTGAAAGTGTTTATGAATAAGAAAACAATCTAATTGAAAATGATTTGTTTCTGCCTAAGCCTTTCTTGAACTACAATCCTTAGATAATTAGATGTCCCTGATATCCTCCTTAGTTAAAATCAACCAATTTTAGCTTATTTGTAAACAGTAACATATTGAGACCTTGTTTAAACCGCACATCTTTAAACTCTATTTTATTGTAGAATAGAGTTATGTATGCTAGCAAAAAGCCTTCCAGTACTGGGGAGAACTTATTTTCAGAGATGAGCTAATATTGTCTCCAGTGCCTTACAAACTGCATTGTAACATAATAAGTTAAAATTAGAGAAACTCATTCAATTTACTTAAATTTTAACTATAGTTATGTGAAGTTATGTTCTCTAGAAATGTTCTTTCATAAATAAAAACATATGAATAAATATTTCCAAAATTGTTTATAATTTCTTATTTCTGACATAATTTTATTCTCATTAAGTACCCTCTGTTCAAAGAGAAATTGAACGGGGCAAGTTAACAGACAAGGAAGACATTATTCAAGACTATCACCATAGGGGAGAAAGATTGAACTCAACTGTAAGTAGGTTCAGTAGATAGAAAAGTAATATTTGCAGTCCAGAAAAACACTAGAAGTAAGTGGCTGTCTAAAGAATCAAATCTCTAAACAAGCTGGTTCTTGATATTGATGTTAGGTACTACTCTTCCATAACTGATTATGTGTCATGATTTAGTTATTAACAGTAGTTAATGGTATTTGTGTTTAAATACGCATAGAAAAACTGGAGAAATTGAGTTTAAAATTTATTTTGAAGTTAAAATGATTCAGAATAGCCAGATAACCTTGAAGGAAAACAAAGTTCTTGTACAGACAGAAGACATGTATAAACAGTTCGATGCACAGATGGTCACTCAATATATGACAGAGGTGGCACTAGAGATCATTAATAAGATGGAATTTTAAATAAAATACTGCCAATAAATAAATAAATGCTGCTTATAACATTGAATATCTAAATGTGGGAATTATTGACTTAAGCTCCTGTATCACACTATGCATAAAAATCAATTCCTTGTGCATCAGAATTTTACATGTGAAGAGCAAAATTATAAATATTTTAGAAGATAATAAAAAAGAATATTTTATGACTTAAGGTTCCATGACAATAGTTTCTTAAAACAATTCACAAATAGCTACTAGTTTAAAAAAAATTAATGCATTCAACAGCATTGAAAATCATTATACCATAAAGGCAGTGTAAAAAACACTGACTGTGAACAAATATTTGCATCTTATACATTTGAAAAAATAAATAACTAAAATATTGAAAATTACATTCAATAAGAAAATAAGAGCATTTCCCTTTAAAAATAGGCAGAAGCCTTAAATGGGCACTTTACAAAAGAAAAAATCCAATTAGGCAGTCAACAAGTGAAAAGCTGTTTATCTATTAGTACAAATTGACATTAAAATCACTAAGTACACTGAAAACACATAAGATTAGAACAAATTTAAATGTCTAATTTGGCTAGAAAATGGAGGAAGAGGAATATTCATATGCTGTTGTGACTTACAAACTTTTATCACCATTTTGGAAAATTTTTTAAATGGCCTAAAGAATTTGGATTCTCACATAGCCTACAACCCATCAATTTCAGTCATAAATTCATATATTTGGTAAATTATTACATATTTTTACTACACTATATGTAGAATATATATCACAGCATTATTGTATGTAACAATGATTAAGAATATGGGACCTAATCAAACTACACAGCTTCTGCACAGCAAAAGAAACAGTCATTAGAGTGAATCAGCAACCAACAGAATGGGAAAATATTTTTTCAATCTGCCCATCTGACAAAGGGATGATATCCAGAATCTACAAAGAACTAAAACAAATTTACAGGAAAAAAACAAACAAGCCCATTCAAAAGTGGGCAAAGGATGTGAACAGACACTTTACAAAAGAAGACATATATGAAGCCAACAAACATATGAAAAAATGCTCATTGTCACTGGTCATTAGAGAAATGCAAATCAAAACTACATTGAGATACCATCTCGTGCCAGTTAGAATGGCAATCATTAAAAAATTTGGAGACAACAGATGCTGGAGAGGATGTGGAGAAATAGGAACACTTTTACACTGTTGGTGGGAGTGGAAATTAGTTCAACCATTGTGGAAGACAGTATGGCAATTCCTCAAGGACCTAGAAATAGAAATTCCATTTGACCCAGCAATCCCATTACTGGGTATATATCCAAAGGATTATAAATTGTTCTATTATAAGGACACATGCACATGAATGTTCGTTGCAGCACTGTTTGCAATAGCAAAGACTTGGAACCAACCCAAATGCCCATCGATGATAGACTGGACAGGGAAAATGTGGCACATACACACGTTGGAATACTATGCAGCCATAAAAAACGATGAGTTTGTGTCCTTTGTAGGGACATGGATGAACCTGGAAACCATCATTCTCAGCAAACTGACATAAGAACAGAAAATCAAGCACCGCATGTTCTCACTCATAGGCAAGTGTTGAACAATGAGAACACATGGACACAGGGAGGGGAGCATCACACACTAGGGTCTGTCGGGGGGAACTAGGGGAGGGACAGCGGGGAGTGGGGAGTTGGGGAGGGATAACATGGGGAGAAATGCCAGATATAGGTGATGGGGTGGAAGGCAGCAAACCATATTGCCATGTATGTACCTATGCAACAATCCTGCATGTTCTTCACACGTACCCCAAAACCTAAAACGCAATAAAATATATATTAAAAAAAACAAAAAACCAAAATGATTAAAAAATAGTCAATGGACTTGAACAGACATTTATCCAAAGAAGATCTACAAATGGTCAATAAGCACATGAAAAGATGCTCAAGGTCACTAATGATTAGGGGAATACAAATCAAAACCACAACGAGATAACAATTTACACACATTAGGATGGCTACTCTGAAAACACCAAAAAATAACAAGTGTTAATGAGGATGTGGAGAAATTAAATTCTTGAGAACTGTTGGTGGAAATATAAAATGGTGCAGCTGCTATGAAAGCATTATAGTGGCTCCTCAAAAACTTAAAAAGAATTGCCATAAGATCAGAAACTTTACTCTGTGAATATGTCTCACAAAATTGAAAGCAGAGTCTCAAAGAGATATTTGTATACCCATGTTCATAGCAGCATTGTTTACAATAATCAAAATGCGGAAGCAACACAAGAGTCCTTCAATGGATGAAAGGATAAACAGGATGTATACATACAATGAAATATTACTCTGCCTTGTAAAGGAAGGAAACTGACCTGTGCTACAACATGGATGAATCTTGAGGATGTTATGCTGCATCATATAAGGCAGTCACAAAAAGACAAATACTGTGTGATTTCACTTAAATGCAGTACTTAGAAAGCAGTCAAATTTGTAGAGACAGAAAGAATGGCAGTTTCCAGATGTTGAGGAGAGTTTGGAGTGGGAACTTATTGTTTAATGAATACAGAATTTCAGTTTTGCAAGATAAAAAGAGTTCTGGAGATAGACATTGGTGATGGTTCCACAGTAATGTGAATGTACTTAATACTACTGAAATGTACACTTAAAAATGATTAAGGTGATTAAAAAAAAAAAGAAAATACCATCAACTAGAATGAGGGAGAATTATAGTTTTAAATTTTTCTAGTAATAAATACATGAAAAATTAACTTTTTAAAGAGGTTACCTATTTAGAGATTCTTTTGCTATAACTTTTGTTCATTAAATCTATCAGAATAATAATAGCTAATGTTTGGTAAGCAGTTGTGTGCCAGACACTATACTAAACCCTTTCCAAGTGCTATCTCACTGAATCTGTACTACTATCTTATGAAGTAGGTAGCTTCTTTTATTATTCACAGATATGGAAACTGAAAGTCAGGGAGATTCAATTTTCCCAAGTACACACAGCTATTAAAATGTCACAGTTGGGACTGGAACTCAGTCTGATTTCAAAGCCTGCTTTTAAAGCCACTCGCTGAACTTTGTCAGTATAATTTTTTTTTCAGGCGTAAATATCAGCTCACAAAGTGGATTATAATATCTATGAGTCTATTACAGAAACGTGCCTTGATTTATAGAGGTCCCTTTGATCTTAGTGGCACTTTATCAACTCAATCATTGTGAACTCAATCATGACAGATTTGATTTGGGCACCAATTGCCATCAACTTCACTAATTTATAAATTTCTGCTCTGTAAGCATTTATTAAGGTATTAAATAATGCTTTGGTATTTTCTTTCTAGGAACTAAGAGAATACAAATTCTAAGAAACAAGGATTAAATCGGGTCCTGGTGGTTGTATGGGATAAACATGGATTTCTTTCTAGTTTCTCTTATATCAGTCTTATTTTAATATTACTATATTATTCAGGACTTAAAAAACAATCTTACTTTAAAAATGTGAACTATATTCCATACCTGTCCTATGAGATTCAAAATATATAGTTCTCAAGCAAATATAAGTGGAATTCTGTTGTTTTCAATAAGATATTTGGAATATTTTAATTAAGATAATGAAACTGGCTGGGCACTATTCCCCATGCCTGTAATCCCAGCACTTTGGGAGACCAAGGCAGAAGGCTCCCTTGATCCCAGGGCTTCAAGGTCAGCCTGGGCAACATAGGGAGACCATGTCTCTGCAAGAAATATTTTAGGGCCGGGCATGGTGGCTCACGCTTGTAATCCCAGCACTTTGGGAGGACAAGGTGGGCGGATCACGAGGTCAAGAGATCAAGATCATCCTGGCCAAAATGGTGAAACCCCGTCTCTACTAAAAATACAAAAATTAGCTGGGCGTGGTGGCGTGTGCCTGTAGTCCCAGCTACTCAGGAGGCTGAGGCAGGAGAATTGCTTGAACCTGGGAGGTGGAGGTTGCAGTGAGCCGAGATCGCGCCACTGCACTCCAGCCTGGCGACAAAGCAAGACTCTGTCTCAAAAAAAAAAAAAAAAAGAAAAGAAATATTTTAAAAATTAGGCATGGAGGCGCACACCTGTAGTCCCAGCTACTTCAGAGGCTGAGGTAGGAGGATAGCTTGAGCCTGGGAGGCCAAAGCTGCATTCAGTGAGCTGTGATTGTGCCACTATACTCTAGCGTAGGTGACAAAGTAAGATCCTGTCTCAAAAAAAAAAAAATGTTATTTGACTATAAACATGATATCTTTAGAATCATATCTTCAAGGCTAAGACAACTGAGGGAAAACTTTTCAAAAATGTTTAAATAGCCTATCATTGTTTATGCTTAAGCAGTGTCCTGGTATTAAGTATCACAGTTACCAAAAAAAATCCTTTCTAACACAGGTGTGTGTTTGAAATTCCATACAGATCTCCAGTGTTATCTTTTCCAGCTGAAGAAATGGTTGAGTGCTAGAAATTTTCAAGATTCTTCATCTCTATTAAATTTGGCTATTAACTCATAATTCAGTGAAGATACTTCATTGATCCACTATTTTTGATATGCTCCAGTTTTTTTTTGTTGTTGTTTAAAGGAGTGGGATCTAAATATCCACTTCTTTGCAATATTGCTCTTTCTAGTGGAATAGTGTTAATTGAAAGACTTGATGAGCTTTTTCAAGTATATTGTTGTATTTCTTAGGAAACAAAGTTGAAAAGAGGTTAACCAGTGAGCTTATTTTCTCATCTCAGTATTTTTGATTCAGACTATACATTTCCTAATAGATGCACTTATCTTCCCTCTAGTCACTATTGAGTCCCTCCTTACATGGGTGATGTGATGAGTTAACTTGAGTGTATACATGTATATGCCATGTATAATAGGTCAAAGATAAAGTTTGTATGTTTTCATCGTCAACTCAATTGCTGCCTTGTGAAAAAAAAAATAGTGCTTATTTCTTCATTAATTAAAAAAAAATCGTAAGTCTCTGGTCACATAGAAAAGAAAGGATAGTGGGCTTGGTTCAGTATTTTTCAAAACCCATAGCCAAGTCTTCGTTGCATTGAATTTTTAGCCAGCGTAGATGATGTGCACCTGCTCCCAAACTCCCACAATACTACAGTAAAATTAAGACACGGTAGCATACCTGGACATATGTAAGTTATGTATATACCCAACTCACTGGTGCCTTTCATTAATTCTGAAGCTAGCCAGTTATTCTGACAGCTTCATTTGCTTTTTCGCTGTTTTGTTGTGATGATTTCCTTTTAATTTTTAAATTTTTTTTTTTCGGCTTAATTCACTTTATTTTTCTTGTATAAAAACCCTATGTTGTAGCCACAGCTGGAGCCTGGGTCCTCTGCCCAGAGACTCTGGTGTAGATCTTGACAGGGTGGTCTGTGAATCCCTGATAGGGAGACTTAGTGAATACAGTCTCCTTCCAGAGGTTGGGGGCCAGTTAGCTGTAGGTCTTGGAGATGGCATCAAAGGTGGCCTTGGTGAAGTTGCCCAGGGTGGCAGTGCAGCCCCTGGCTGAAGTGTAACAGTCATCGATAACCAGCCATCATGAGCAGCTTCTTGGGCACAGAGGCCGAGATGAAGCCAGTGCCCCTGGGTGCAGGGATGAGGTGCACCAGCCCCGAGCCGCAGCGGCCTTTCACCTTGCAAGGGTTGGTGTGGGGCTTGTGGATCTTGTTCCTCCAG
>CAUYLG010008835.1:0-22563 GCA_963573385.1 Cacajao melanocephalus
TTTTCCTTCTTGTATTATCACCCTTAGTAGCTCTCTACAGTAATGTAAATTTTTATCCACCTATACTTACAAAGACATTTCAAGGCTGTCTTATTTCAACCCAGGATTCCTCATTTATTAGAGGCTCTTTATAGGGGAAGAGCTGAGATTAGAATCAAAATAGAACATATTTTCTTTCTCTACTTTTACTTAGAATATCCAAAACAGACCCAAAGAGACTGTTATTTAATCCAACTGTTTTCTTTCAATATAGTTATCTTTTTATCTAGTTTGACCTGATTTAGAGAAAGAAAAAAATGGCAAATGCCAGTCATCAGATATGAGCACAAAGGAAGGCAGGGTCACTGGCAAAAAAAAAAAAAAAAAAAATGGATTTGATATAAGTAATAGACCTTCCATCTCTGCTTTCTGCAGTCGAGGGCTTTCCCAAGGGAAGGAGAGCAGCAGAGCCAGGCTCATGAGTGTAGGCCATGCTCTCAGACAGAAAAAGATGCTGCAAAGACTGAGCGACTACTTACAATGCATCTTGCCTCATTCAACCTTTCTTAACAAATTTGTTACCAACAGAAATCTGGAAGAACTTTACAGGATGAACTGGTCTGTGTCCTACCTCAAGGACAGTAACAAAACCAGAAACACTCGAAAATAGCCATTGTCTTTTACTTGTTATAGGGAAAGAGATTCTAAAACTTTCCTCTGTATGTAGCTAATTCTACTATTTATTTTCTACTCTTTTGTTTCTGACTCAAAGCTCTCAACTTTGCTTAAAATTGAGTCCAGCATACATCAGAAGTACACATGATTTATGCGTACTTGTCAGTACTTTCAAAGAAATTCATTATTTGCTTCAAGTTCAAAATTATGTTACCTTATTCAACAATGTAGAGTGCATATATTGTGTTCTAGCTTTTGAGGATACAAAAACGAATAAAACACAGTCCCACCTTTGGGAAACTTACAGTATAGCCCATAGCTGCCTTTTCTCAAGACAATTTTACCCCAATTCCTATAAAATGGTTTGGCAAGAGAATTTTAGAAAGGAGGGGAAATTGGAATGGGATAAAAGAAAAATAAAGGGAACATACAAGGAAAATTTAAAAAGCATACAATGATGAACCCCATCTTTCCTGCTTCTGGAATTGGCTGTCTTGGAGCCCAGGGGACTAGGACTGCCACAGGGAGATCCCTACTAGCCCACTGAGGCCATGTCTGATGACTGGCATTTGCCATTTTTTTCTTTCTCTAAATCATTATCTTTCAAAATCCAGGGTTCTGCAGATTCTTGAGAAATAGGACTCTGTATTTCTCTCATCAGCCCATAGGTGTATTGAACTCCATCCTCTCCTTGATTCAAGGATTGGTCTATGCTACCTCCTGTATTGCTTATCTATTGTCAACTGCCTACTTGGAACCAGAGAATTGCTACTTTTGAATACCCCATGACTGGGGAGGGGATACCCATGTCTCCATGTCAATCACAGACAGCCCTAGTACCTACATGCTGCTTGCCTGGGTTGGGCCTTGGCATGGTGTTTTGCCTTCTCTCTATCACACATGCCTGTTTTCCCACACCCGTAGCTATTCTCCTCCATTTCTCAGGGTCAAGTGCAGGCTGACTGTGCACTTCAAAACTACTCCTATGACCATGGTTCATTGGACTATACTTAACCATGTCCTCAGACACAGCTGCAGCCAACAAATTAAGGAAACATGACATCAGCAAATTAAAAAAAAATCCCAATTGAGAAAATTCACAGTCTACAAAGAACAAGATGATGTGTCTTCTTTGGCTTTCACAGTGAGCTCTTACCATCTGCCACCATCTTTAACACCATTGAAATCTTCTCCATTTCTTGATCAAAATCTATTCCTCTTTCATTGCAGGTCTTCTGAAGACAGCTCAGCCCATAAAAGTATAAGCAGTTTTTAAAAATTATTTTTATTTTTGATTTTTTAATTTTTTTGAGACAGAGTCTTGCTCTGTCAGCCAGGCTGGAGTGCAGTGGTGTGATCTTGGGTCAATGCAACCTCCACCTCCTGGGTTCAAGTGATTCTCCTGCCTCAGCCTCCCAAGTAACTAGGATTACAGGCACGTACCACCACACCTGTCTAATTTTTCTATTTGTAGTAGAGACAGGGTTTCACCTGTCTGGTCATAAACTCCTGACCTCATGTGATCTGCCTGCCTTGGGCTCCCAAAGTGCTGGGATTATCGGTATGAGCCACTGTACCCAGCCTATAAGCAATTTAAAACATGTAAAAGATGCCAAGCTTTGGTGAGGCAAAGGGAGATGAATGGCTCAGGCTGGTCTCTGTGGTGGACAAATCTCAAAGTAAGATTGTTTCTAAGCTGGATGAAGCTGGCTCTGTTTGCCTGTGCATCTGTGATTGTTCATACCCCTTCAGCATTAGCAAACAACAAACTCTAGTTACTTTAGGCAGAAAGGGAACTTGCTGGTAGAATATGGAGTAGCTCAGATAATTAACAGGGAGGCCAGAGAAGAGACAAATACCAAGGAAAGCTGGCTGTTTGGCACAGGGCAGGGCACCCGCACAGTGGATACAGGCTGGTTAGGGTGGCTGCCACCACTACTACTGCATGGGTACCATTGGCCCCTGAATGTCGCTGGTGGTACCACTAGGATCGGTTCTAAATGGTCTCTGCTCCTAGGACTCCTGGTTCCAGACTCAAAGTTCTAGGAAAGAGTGATTCCTGACCATATTTTGGTGGCAACCCATATCCTATCTGCTTCCTAGGAAGGCTCACACAAAGGTGGAACTTAAGAAGAGAGTTCAGATGCTGAGCAGCCAAAAGTATGACAAGTGCTTGTTTCTCTTTTAACAACTTGCCCAAGAATACACTTTACTGATTACTTTCCATGAGTGGGGGATAGCGGGATAGACTTACTCTCCCAAGGCAAGGAGCCAAGCTCTTAGGCTTGATCCCTAAGAGACTAACGAGGCAGATTCTTACAGTCCTATTTGGAAGACACCAGAGGAAGTAGAAACTCACTATGAGAAAAAGGTTGAGATCTTGTAGGCTGTAAACCCAACTGTATTAGTTTGTTCTTATGCTGCTAATAAAGATATACCCAAGACTGGTAATTTTTTTGTTTTTGGTTTTGGTTTTGAGACAGAGTCTCACTCTGTCACCAGGCTGGAGTGCAGTGGTGCGATCTTGGCTCACTGCAACCTCCACCTCCCAGGTTCAAGTGATTCTCCTGCCTCAGCCTCCCAAGTAGCTGGGACTACAGGCGCATGCCACCACACCCAACTAATTTTTGTATTTTTAGTAGACATGGGGTTTCACCTTACTGGTCAGGATGGTCTCAATCTCTTGACCTTGTGATCCACCCACCTTGGCCTCCCAAAGTACCGGGATTATGGGCGTGAGCCACTGTGCCCAGCCGAGACTGGGTAATTTATAAAGAAAAAGATTTAATGGACTCACAGTTCCACATGACTGGTGAGGCCTCACAATTCATGGTGGAAGGCAGAGGGGCAAAGTCACATCTTACATGGTGGTAGGCAAGAGAGTTTGTGCAGAGGAACTCCCATTTATAAAACCATCAGATCTCATGAGACTTATTCACTCCCAGGAGAACAGTATGGAGGAAAGTGCTCCCCATGATTCAGTTATCTCTATCTGGCCCCACCCTTGACATGTGGGGATTATTACATTTCAAGGTGAGATTTGGGTGGGGACACAGGGCCAAACCATATCACCAACTCTGCCATTTACTTCCTTAGACAAGTCCCTTAATATCTCTTAGCCTCCATATTCTCACTTGTGAAATAAGGAGGATTAAATGAGGCAATATATTTATAGTTCCTAATATGGAGCCCGGCACATACCAAATGTTCAGTCAATGTACCATTATTATTATTACTGTTGTGATTTTGATTTTGATTGCCTGAGTCCATTTCTCTGGGCCATGGTCCTGTCAACCACTCCCTCTCCTCACAATGGTCTGTCTACCTTGAGCTTCCAGGTGGAGGGTCAGGCTCAGGGCCTGCTTCGTCCTCCCTTGAGGAGCTTCAGAATGTTGGCTCCTTTGCGGAGAAGAGGGATGCTGTGAAGGGACACAGTGTCATTGAGTGAACAAGTTTAAATAGAATCTTTCCATGCAAAGTTTGGGATAATTTGGGGCTTGTGGTCAGAAAATGATCAGTTATTGAATGGAGGAGTAAAGGCATTTTCTCCTTTCCCCCTCTTTTGAAACCCATCCAAAACATCAAAAAAATAGACACAAAAACTCCATCTTAAATTTAAAACAGAGAAAAAGAAGAAAACTCACACAATCTCAAGCTTGCCTAGACCAAGTGGAAGTCATATGCTCATGGAATTAGTAACATTACTAATCATTAATACAATTATATTAATATAATTAAATATTTATTTTATATTAATGCCAATATTAATATCAATTTTTTCAAAACCACTTTATTGAGATATGATTGACATACAAAAAGCTGTGTATATGTAATATATGTAAAGTTCTAAATTTTTTTAAAAAAGAAATTGGCAGATACAAGACAAAGTTATGGCTGCTGAAAACAGCTGTCTAATTCCAGATTCTGCATAAATCAGCTGGCCCCAAGAGCATCTCCTTGTATTTAAAAAAAATGCCTTTTGGCATACGTAAGACTCAAGGTAGGAAATCGTTCATAAAATGTACTGGAGTCATCCTTCTCCAGCTTATCCAAACTGTACCTTCTTCTCTGTTTCAGGGTTTGAGGACTTATTAGGTTTCATTAACTTTTTAACCCACACAAGGAAGCTGCTTCTCTCTTTACAAGGATCACAAAGGTAATGGAACAGAGTTGGAGGTGGTAATTCACTGCAGCAGGGGGCCTCCTGTGTGGATGTATTTCGTGCAGAATGAGTTTAAATGAGGGAATTAATATCTCACAGCAAGACAGATGTCTCAAAAGCCATGAAGATGCAATGAGCAGTCATCTGGCTGCCTTGACTCCTTCCAGGGCAGCAGAAGAGCATCTGGGACTATCAGGGTACTTGTTTGCTAGCTTTCTTTTGCTTTTGGGAGTCCTACATCAGTTGCCCAATTAACTTGACAGAACAACTAACACGTTAACTTTGTTGTTCTGAGAGGTTTCCTATGGAATGCATTCTTGGCCAAGGCCACCTTACAAGGGGAATGGCTGTTGGTTCTTTTAGCAGACTGAGGGGGTGTGTATGCACACCGTCAAAGACTTCCGCAGTTTACTAAGGTTCTCAAGAGTGTTTCTGACACTCGTCTAACCAGAAGACTGTGCCTCAGTATGGCCATGGGACAGGAGAATCAAGTGGTAAAGATGAAGGGACCTTTCTCACACTCACACTGATAGACTCAGTGTTTGCCTTCTCCTAGATGGTTGGCCCCATGAGCTCAAAGTCCAGGACTATCTCAGTGGCAACATACCACACAACTTTACAGGAGGCACTATGTATTGAATTTTGTCCCCCAAAATTTATACATTGAAGCCCTAAGCTGGGCTGGGTGTGGTGGCTCATTTCTGTAGTCCCAGGACTTTGGGAGGCTGAGGCAGGTGGATCACTTGAGCCCAGGAGTTCAAGACCAGCCTGGGCAACATAGTGAAACCCTGTCTCTAGAAAAAATACAAAAACTAGCTGGGTGTGGTGGTGCACCCCTGTGATCCCATTTATTTGGGAGGCTGAGGCAGGAGGGTCGCATGAGCCCAGGAGGTGGAGGTGGCAGTGAGCTGAGATTGCACCACTGCACTCCAGCCTGGGCAGCCTGGGTGACACTTTTTTTTTGAGAGTGAGATCCCCCATCTCAAAAAAAGAAAAAAAAAAGTCCTAACCCCTGTAAATGTGACCTTATTTTGAAAGAGGATCATTGCAGATAGAATTAGTTAAGATGAAGTCATACCAGAGTAGGGTGGACCCCTAATATAAGTTGTATCCTTATAAATAGGGAAAACTTGGACACACATGCACAGACAGGAAGCAAAACAATGTATGAAGATTGGCGTTATGCTGCCACAAGCCAAGAAACTAGTAGAAGCAAGTAGAGAGGCCCAGAACAGGTTCTTCCCTGCTGCCTTCAGAGAGAGTGTGGCTCTGCCAACACCCTGATCTAGGACTTTCACCTTCAGAACTGTGAGACAATACACTTCTGTTGTGTAGGTCACCTAGCGTGCGGTTCTTCGTTATCGCAGCCCTAGCAAACTAATACAAACGGCTTGGCACAGGGAATGATGAACAACTGTTTCAATGAAAACCTAAAGAATTGTCTTGTCCCTTACTAAGCTGTGAGATGTCATTGAATGAATTTTGCTCCACAGCATGAGATGAAAGAAATGTCTCACTTATTTCCTTAAGTCAGATTTATTCGGCTCCCTGTGCAACTGGTTTGGCAGGAACTTTAATGTTATGATATTTCTGCCTCTGCCCTCGCATCCCTGGCTTTGGGGGAAGGTCTCTGGAGTCTCACGCCATCTCAAACCTTTGGAGACGGATTCTTTGGAGAGGGACATGGAGAACAGAGCCTGCACCCAGCTGGGCTTCTCGTCGAGGTTGGCATCTTTGGCCGCTTCAAGGACACCTCGGAACCATGCTCTTGTAAGGCCTGCCATCCCTCACGGTTAAGCAAGGTTTAGCTGATTCTTGCAACTCTTGGGACCTCCCCCACCTAAAAACCCTGTTCCTTTTTTAAGCTTGAGGGATAAAATCTTTCTCCTCTGTTCCTATAGCATTTCCCCTTTTTCTCTCTCCAGGGTACTCACATCTCTTTTTCCCCTCTCCAGAGACATCTCTAACTTAGGCTTTGCAAAATCCAAACCAGAAAACTCTGCCTTTGTCTCGGCAACACAATCTCTTCTGAGGCTAGGAATGCAATAGTTGGATACCATCTTCCCTGGGGAAGGCAAAATTCAGTGTGAATGAAACGCAAATGAACATCAGTGGTACTCCCTCTTTCTTCAAGGATTAGACACCACCACCCCCACATTGCTACATGACTTGCTGTGCTCTCCCGTGGGAGAAATATCTATTCCCTGCCCCAACTGATGTTGAACTTAGCCCTGCGACTTGCTTTGTTGATGGGATATGAGCAGATGCAACATGATGCCCTGTCTGAGCAGAAGCTTTAAAAGCCACCGTGTTTCTACTAGTTCCCCTGACTCTTTTTCCTCTGTCGTGAGAATATTATATCCAAATATAGCCTGCTCCTTCAGCCTGGACTCCAGAAGAGGACCTGTGGAACAGACCCACTGCCAACTTGCTGTTGTGCAGACCTGCTGTCTAGAGCCAATCCACAGCTGATATGTAACACACACAAGAAACAAATCTTTGTTACTCTAAGCTCCTGAGATCTGGGGTCTAGCATTGTTTGTAATCATAGTACAATCTAGTAAGAACTTACTAGTAAAATGTCTAAATAATTATCTTTCCACTTAGAAAGGTCACTTCCCTTCTCTGAAGCTCATTTTTATTGCATGTGAAGTTGGCTTGGTTGGGCCATGTGGTACCTTAAGTCCTTTCCAGTTTGATTCTTCTAGAATTCTAAATCCATGTGCACAGTTTCCTGCTTTATCCTGGACCCACAGTGTTCACCTGTGAAGGTGTCTGCGAATCTCCTGCCCTTTCCTCCCCCTTACAACCTTTTATTCTAGCCCAAGTATCTATGACAAAACAGGGGGCCAATCATAGAGCAGAATGAACAATGGCTTAGGACACCTGCAGACTGAGTTCTGATTCTAGAAGCCAATTACTATCTGTTTGACCATTGGCAATTTCACCTAATCTCCCTGAGCTGCCATTTTCTTATTTGTAAAACAGGGATGCTGGGATTGTAAGGATGAAATAAGCTAATACAAGTTTTGAATACAAGACTTCTCACATACTATGTACTTAACAAAAGTTGATTGCCTTCTTCCTTCCAAATGTATTTTTTAATTTTAATTGTTCAAAAACTTTTAGGCTCAGGCATACATGTGCAGGTTTGTTATATAGGTAAACTAGTGTCATGAGTGTTTGTTGTACAGATTATTTCATCACCCAGGTACTAAGCCTAGCACCCAAGAGTTATTTTTTCTGACTGACTCCCTCCTCCCACCCTCCACCCTCAGGTAGGCCTCAGTTTGTGTTGTTCCCCTCTTTGTGTCCATGTGTTCTCATCATTTAGTTCCTGCTTATAAGTGAGAGCATGCAATATTTGGTTTTCTGTTCCTGCATTAGTTTGCTAAGCATAATGGCATCCAACTGTAACCATGTTCCCACAAAGGACACAATCTCATTCTTTCTTATGGCTGCATAGTATTCCATGGTGTACATGTACCTCATTTTCTTCATCCAATCTATCATTGATGGGCAGTTAGATTGATTCTATGTCTTTGTTATTGTGAACAGCGCTGCAGTGAACATATGCATGCCTGTATCTTTATGGTAGAAAGATTTATATTCCTTTAGGTGCACACCAGTAATGGGATTGCTAGGTCAAACAGTATTTCTGCTTTTGGCTCTTTGAAGAATCACCATATTGCTTTCCACAATGAGTGAACTAATTTACACTTCCATCAACAGTGCATAAGCATCTTATTTTCTCTGCAACCTTGCCAGTATCTGTTGTTTTTTGATTTTTTCATGATAGCCATTCTGACTAGTGTGAGATGGTATCTTACTGTGGTTTTGATCTGCATTTCTATAATGGTCAGTGATGCTGAGCTTTTTTTCATATGCTTGTTGGCCACATGTATGTCTTCTGAAAAGTGTCTCTTCATGTCCTTCTAAATGTCTTTGAGAGTTTCTTTATCCAGGAGGATTTGCAACTTAATGGGAACCAGTATCATAAGATAAAAGCAACTTTCTGGTATCAGTGGTAGATGAGGAGGAGAATGCAGAAATTCCTGAGTCCTGTAAATTAAAACCACAGAGAGTTGCCTCTGTGTCCTGGATAGAAGGCTGTTTGGTCTTGTGTAGTGGTGCCTGGGAGTAGGGATTAGGCTTCTTCTCAGAAAACTGCATCTTATTGACTTTTCAAATTATCCCCTGAATTCAGACTTTCATTTCTAACAAAAGGATACTATCCTGGTTGCCACAATGCTTTGTCTCACTAAGCTCACCTCTCACTTTGCTCCAAATAGATAGAGTGTTTTCTTTGTCCATCAAAGCCACATCCAGATTCTAGGGCTTCCATACCTTTTTCATAGCTTAAGCAACATCAGCACATCAATTGCTGCTCCCTAGGCCATAGAGGCATGTAACTGGAATCTTGAAATGCAACTTCTAGGTTCTGAGAAGGCTCCTCCAGTGACAATGCCAGCTCCGATGGCTAAAGCAAAAGTGGACTGAGACCTGAATATTTGGGCCAGTAAAAGAGAGAAGTGATGAAGCATGTTCTGTTTTACTTCACCAGTTTCAATTTTGTTGCAGAGGCAGTGAAGGGCTGTCTGAAGATAGAACATTTGAAGCAAGCCCTAATGACATGAAGGAGCAGCCTTGTGAATGTCTAGGGGGAGACTAATCCAGACAGAGGAAAGAGCAAAGGCACTGAGATGGGCAGTCTTGGTGTGTTTGAGGGACAGAAAGTGGACCAGAGTGGCTCTAGGGGAGAGAATAGGCGGTATGTGCTAGGAAGTTTGGGTGGAGAGGCAAGAGCAGTGGTGAGATCATGGGGAGGCCATGGAAGAATGGGAAGCCCCTGAAGGTCATTTAGCAGCAACTCATGGGGTCTCAGAGTAATCTCTGAGAAGCTGAGCTACTGTCATAAATGAGAATAAATGGGGGGTAGAGGAGCAGGACCCCAAGTGAATCTTGTGGTTCCAGACAAGAGATGATGGCAGCCTGGACCAGGATTTTAACAGTGAAAGTGGTGAGCAGTGACTGACCTGATTCACAGTGTATTTCAGAGTGGAACCAAAGAATGGGCTGATAGGCTGGGTAAAAGATATAAAAGAAAGGATCAATGTCTGACTTCTAGATTTTTATATTTAGGCAGCTTGCAGATAGAAATGCCATTTGCTGAAATGGAGAAGAGTGAGGCAGAAAAACATTTTGGCAGAGGGACTTCAAAAATTTCGGTTGGGACACATTATAGTTGAGTTATATGAGTCTAGACTAGAGGTAGTCAAACTTTTTCTGTCCGGGTCATAGAGTCCCTGTTATACACTCTTCTTTGATTTTTTCCCTATCCTTTAAAAGTATAAAGACCTTTCTTAGCTCTTGGGCTGTAAAGAAACAGACACCAGGCCACAGTGGAGCTGTAGTTTGTCAAACACCAATTTGGAGCTCAGTAGAGAAAGCAGGGATTGAGACATGAATTTGGGCATAGAGATTGACTTTAAAATCCCAGGACTGGATGAGCTCATGCAGGGAGAGAGATGAGCTAGAGTGGAAGGTATGACCACCTTAAAAACTTAGACAGGAAGAATGAGTTCAGTAAAGAATACTGAAGTTAGAGAAAACTGGAAAGGGGGTGTGCATTATTCAGATTTTATTACGCACAGCAACAAAGAGTCCCTGTAACTCAGTGCCTTCTGAGAAAAAATGTATATTTCTCACTCAAGTTACATGGTGGCTGTAGTCCTACTGTGAGTCTATTCCATATCTTCCTTCCAGACCCAGACTAAAAGAGACATGCCCATCAGAACAGCCTGCAGGGGAGGCAAAAGAGAGATGGCAGAACCAGGCAAGCAACCTAAAATACTCTCCCGGGACACAGCATCTGTCTCTTGCATTCACTTTTCATGATCCAGCTTGTGGTTGAGGGGAGGGGCAATTCTCTCACAGGGATAATCCATGAATCTCTGGGAACAAGAATACAACGATCACAAAGAGTGTGGTGTTCAGGAAGTCTAGAGCACCTAATAATTCAAGAAATGGGATGTGGTCCGCTAGATCAAATGCTGTTTAGAAGTTGAGTAAGATGAGGTCAGAGCAGTGATGATTGGGTTTGGAATTATAGAGGTCTTTTGTTTCATCAAGTAAGTCATTCTTCTAGGCTAGCTGTATTAATGTGTACTTTCTGTGCTGGATGCCCATAGTAGCAATACTGTCAGCCTTCCTCTGTAAGAACAATTTTACTACTTCTGTACTCTCAAAATGGAGCTGATTCAGGATTGGTGACTTGTGGGCCCAATAATCCAATGTATTTAGCAACAAATTTAGAAGGAAACCTGATTTTTTATTTTCCCAGTTGTAATTATATGCATTCTTGGAAAGGAATCTGTGGCTACACAAACAGCAATGATTATACCTTCTGACCCAATTAATTTAAGGGGTTTTCCAAAGAGGCACTGAACAGTAAGTTTGCACTTTGAGGAAGATTCTCTACACTCCTTTTTTTTCTATTAGTCAGATTTTCTGGGCCAACCCTCACAGTTCCCCCAGATTTATCTCTTTCTTTGAGAGGAATGTGTGCACAAGTTTGCAAAGTCAGGTGTGGGGACTGTGCTGGTAAAGCAATAGCAGTGGTGTTGAGCGGAAATGCAGATTCCCTGAGCGTTTTTCTCCTCTGCCTGCCTGGGGACAACTGGAGGAGTCACTTTGATACTTGGCAAGGTACCTGAAAAACCTGGAATTTCTCCATGTGATCTATATCTACTTTGACATTTTAAAAGCATTGTTCTTTTAAAATATAAATCCTAACCCTTTGATTTTTTGTTTTTAGTTTAGAATATTGAAGTTGGTAAGTTGGGTTTTTCTAAAATTTTTTTCATTTTTTGAGATACGGTGTTGCTCTGTTGCCCAGGCTGAGTGTAATGGTGCGATCTTGGCTCACTGCAGCCTTAACTTCCCAGACTCAAGCAACTCTCCCACCTCTGTCTCCCAAGCAGCTGGGACTACAGGCGTGTACTGCCGTGCCCAGCTAATTTTTGTATTTTTTGCAGAGATGGCTTTTCGCCATATTGCCCAAACTGGTCTCAAACTCCTGGGCTCAAGCAATCTGCCTGCCTTGGCCTCCCAAAGTGATAGGATTACAGGCATGAGCCACCATATCCAGCTGGTAAGACCTTAAAGGTATTTGGGTTCAACTTTTTTTTTTTTTTTTAATGAGAATCTCTACAACCCTGACAAGCTTAGCCTTCCTCTGCACATATCTGGAGAGAAGGGCGCTCATTGTCTCACTACCCAAGGGACAAAACCAACCTTCAACTGATAGGACTCTCTAATTTTGAGGAAGTCCTTTCTGATGTTTAATTAAAACTTGCCTTCTTGCAACTTCCACTATTAATCCATGCTGGGGATAATACAGATGTGGCATGATAAGAAATATATCTAGTGTTTGTCTCTGGTTCCTAGCACAGAGCTTCTAAAACCAAACCAAAACAAAAACCCTGGGAACTTCTTCCTGAGAGACAGGAGTGTCTTTTGTTATTTGTAATGAGAGCCCCTTTCTATCAAAGCAGAGTTCAAGCTAATGAGATGAACCCCCAGAGTGGGACCCCCAGATAGCTTCAGGATGGGGGTTGGTCAAACATAACGCCATTATTTGAGGGTTAGAAATTTCAGCTCTTGTCCCCAGCCTATGGGGAGGGAAGAGGCAGTGGAGATTGAATCCAATCACCAATGGCCAATGAGTTAATCCATCAAGCCTATGTAATGAAACCTTGGTAAAATCTAAATGGGAGCTTCCGTGTTGGTGAACACATCCATGTGCCAGGAGAGAGGCATGCCTCAACTCCAAAGAGGCAGAGGCTCTTGTGCTCAGTGCTCAGGGCATTTTTGGACTTCATCTAATGCACCTCTTCATCTGGCTGTTCATTCTTATCCTTCGTAATAAACTATAGTTCTAAGTGTGGCATTTTCCTGAGTGCTGAGTTGTTCTAGCATATTAAGGAAATGTGGCATGGGGAAGGGAGCAGGTAGCATGCTGCAAATCCTGGAATTTGTAGCAAAATCAGACAGAAATTGGGGTGATCTGGGAATCCAGTACTTATAATTGATGTCTTAAGGGAGAGCAGTCTGTGGGACTGAGCCCCTTTAACTTGTGAGATCTGAGGCTAACTCCAGATAGGGTCAGAATTAAATTGAATTGTTGGATACCCAGTTGATGTCCAGAGAATCAGAGATCAGGATAAATCTGCTCCACCATTTACATGAGAATCTTCTGAATATTCTTAGTCTTCTCTCTTAGAGGACTCTCTTAAGTTGGATGTCAGTTGTTCTTCAAACTCACATGGGAGGTAACTGACCATACGTTCATCACTGCAATGAGGTATCACATTGAACCAAGGATTCTGGTAAATGACATTTTCTCCCTTTCCTTACACATCCAGTGATATTGAACATCTTATAGTTTGGATCCCTCAACACCTTCCTGGCAGACGCACTCCTTACTCCAGCTCTGGATCTCACCAGTTCCCTCGTTCCTCTCAGCCTTCTCCCTCACTCATCAGAAGCTCACATTTGCCAAAGACCATCTTGAAATGTCATATTTAAAATTTAGCTCTTGATATGGCCTCATAAGGATACTTTGGGTGTCCTAGGCAGTTAATAATTAATAGTCACTAGTTAATAATTTTATGTTCCTTCAAATGGATATGCTCTCAATATTTGCCTAACTGTGACTTGGGGTCAAGCAGGGAAGACTGGCTCGCAGCGGCTCTGGTCCTCTCCTCTACTGCTCCAGTCAGTTCAGCTCTGGCTCAGTCCTGCATACCTTACTAGCAAACATTAATTCTACTATAGATAACTGCACCCACCTCCTCGTAGTCCATTTAGTGACCCTCAACTAGAACTCAAACATGTCCTCAGAGACTCAGCCTTCACTGCAATGAGCATATCACAAAGTATCACATTCAACCAAGAACTCAAGAAAATGACATTTTTCCCTCTCTTTTTACATACAATGATATGGAGCATCTTATAGTTTGGATTTCTGAACACTTGCATGGTAGAGACATCCCTAAATCCAGCTCTGGATCTGACCAATTATTTCTGGGTTACTACATCAATTGCATCCATTAAAAAAAAAAATCCTAACACAGTGCGGCTCTTACAAGAGCATGCTTAAATTAAAAACAGATTTTTTTCCCCCACATGAACTCCTAAGCCAGTCTTCCTCATTCTGCATTTACACAATTGGCTTTTGTGAGCTTAAATACAGAATTTTTCATTTAGCCTAGTTGCCTTCGACTCTGTAAGAGTCAATGGACCATTTTAATTTATTTTAAAAATTTTGAATTTTTATTCAAATATATTAGCGTAGGACAGTAGGCACTTTTGCATTATATGATTGACAGAGACTTGGAGGTGGGAATTTAGTTTTCGTTTTTGTTTTCGCTTTTGTTTTTTTTAACAGAGTCTCGCTCTGTCGCCCAGGCTGGAGTGCCACAGCGCCATTTCGGCCTACTGCAACCTCCGCCTCCTAGGTTCAAATGATTCTCCTGCCTCTCAGTCTCCCAAGTAGCTGGGACTACAGGCACCCACCACCACGCCTGGCTAATTTTTCATATTTTTAATAGAGACAGAGTTTCATCATGTTGCCCAGACTGGTCTCAAATGTCTGACCTCAAATGAACCACCCACTTCTGTCTCCCGAAGTGCTGAGATTGCAGGCGTGCACCCAGCCAAGGAGGCAGGAATTTAAATACTATCCCACATTAATGTTTGTGCTATCCAAACAGTAGTCACTAGCCACATAAAGATTATGATCACCTTAAATGTAGCTAGTTTAAATTGAGATGTGCTGTAAGTATAAAGTGTACACTGGATTTTAAGGACTGAGTACAAAGAAAAAAGAATGTAAAGTATCATATTCATAACTTTTGAAAAATACTGATGATGTACTAAAATGATAATATGCTGGGCATATTGAGTTCAATAAAATCTATTATTAAAAATAATTTTACTTTTTCTTTTTACTTGTTAAAATGTAGCTAGTAGGAAATTTAAAATTTCACTTGTAGCTCACATTTCTGGTTCACCTAATATTCCTATTGGACAGCATTTCTCTAGAAGTTGACGTGACCCCTACCTCCCCTCTATTGTAATTGGATAATTACAGCAAGCTTGCATTGGGCCAGAGGCAGTGGAAATTTTGACACAGGCCCAGGGTATTGGCATGTGAATGAAGACGGGAGAGGAAGGTAGTCGTGGGCAGCCAGAGAGCAGCATGATGCCAAGTGTGTAGGAGGCTTGAAAAAAGGGCAGGAGACAGGAGAAAATGTCTAGCAAGACAGAGAGAGAACAACCAAAATTAACAGTTTTCTATAATTCCCATATAATATGTTATCCTTGCTGATGTCCGGGTTGAATGTGAGTTTTTCCATAAGGCTCACACCACAGCTTATTCCCAAGTCTTCTCCATTAGGAAAAGCTAGCCTGGTACCTCGTTAACTAATCCTGCCCATCCGTCACCAGCAGAGGGAGAAGAGAGGGGCTGGTGATGTATGACCTGTCCTATCCCTTCTTTCAGCTATTCTCCACTTAAACCCTTCTCTTCTTTCAGCATCAGTAAAATATCTCCCAGAAAGTCCTTTGCTGTGGTACTGCCAATTCCACAATTTCTGGTCCTCAAATATCATTTATCATGCAAATGCAAAAGTAACATTTTTTCAAGATTCTTTTTCTGCCTTAACAGTATCTTTGGCTTTGATTTTGAAGGAGAGACCTTTTCACTGGGAGGCAGCTGGAGTCAGCCCCAGTTAGAGTCAACATTCAGCATTTGTGTGATGAATGCACGTCTGAGCATGCCATTTCTCTTACAAACAAAGAAACAAAAAACATAGCTAACGACTGGGCATGGTGGCTTATGCCTACAATCCCAGCACTTTGGGAGGCCGAGGCAGGAGGATCACTTGAGGCCAGGAGTATGAGACTAGCCTGGGCAACAGAGCAAGACTTCATCTCTTCAAAAAATAAAAATAAAAAATAAAAGAGGTTTTACATTGGGAGCCCTGAGGATACAGGTGGCTCCCAGACATTGTTTGTTAGCTGGGTGTGGTGGGACGTGGCTGTAGTCCTAGCTATTTGGGATGCTGAGGAGGTGGGATTGCTTGATCCCAGGAGGTCGAGGCTACAGTGAGCCAGAATTGCACACTGCACCCCAGCCTGGGTGACAGAGCAAGATCCTATCTTTGAAACAAAATGAAGTAAAACAAAACACATAGCTAACCACCAGTATCTATAACTCTGTATTGCATTTTTTTAAAACTACACACCAGGAGGAAGATATGTATTGCATTTTTAATGTATGAAAGCAACCAGGTAGGCATTCACACTAAATGGCATGTTAATTCCCATGCAAACAGGAGGTGTTAGACCCTTTCAAGATTGCAGTTATGAGCATGGCAGAGGTTTTACATTGGCAGCCTGAGGATAAAGGTGGCTCTCAGACATAATTTGTTTGGCTCTTGCAATGTTTCAGGAGATTAAGCGAACCTTGGAAAATCAGAACATCTCGCATAAAACTTCAGAGTTTGAGCATCCCTTGAAATCTCTGGGTCTGTGTTCCCTAGGGAAAAAGGCTGGTGTGAAATCACAATAGCCCCATTATCCTGGGCCTGTGATCTTTGCTGCCAGATCCCTTGGTATGTGTGCAGATGTCACCAAATTCACATATTGAAGTTGTCTAGCCAGTTCATGAGTCATCTGTTGCCACTACACTTTGATCTTCCTGATAGAAAGCCAGGAGACAGTATACCCTCAAGAATGTGGCATGATGCAGGTTTTTTCATGATGGTTTTATTGCCAGGGAGGTAAAACAGCTAGGTGAAGGTGGCAATTCTAGAAGGGAATATTCATTAGGGTCCTGAATGCTGCATCCAACTGGATATGTTTCCAAGAGGAGGAGCAGGAAGAGTAGGAGGACAAAGCATGGAGTTGGGTAAGGAGAAGTCTCACTCATATTTCAAGTTCACTGTCATTCTCTTCTGCTGCCTACCCAGCGGAGCTATGAACAAGGAAAGCTAGTCAGCCACTCACCCAAAGCCATGCAATTATCTTGGTTTACTTACAATAGTAGACTTAATCATTTACAAGGATGCATTTTTCCTACTACTAACAACAAAAACAAAAGACAGGGTAGTAACAGCCTGAGGTCTGTGTGAGAGCAAGTAGGTTGCATAAAGGCTTGCTGCCTACCAGGTAGATGAAGGGGGACGTGGGTCTCAAAGCAAGAAAGGGAAATCAAATCATGCTCATACATTCCCAAGCCCAAAGAGCAGCTTAATATTACACCACGTATATTGCAGCCTGGGGCAGGAGATTGAGAAAAGTCTTCCTCATTTAAGAAGCCATCTCCTATGGCATCCCACATTCTTGGCTTTTACTTTGAAGTAACTAAATTAAAAAAAAAATAGTAGAAAAGAGACAGTAACCCAAGCATGATAGCAACTTCTTTCTAAAAAGCAAATTAGACAAAAAGACAGTGCTTATGAAAGACCCAATGGCCAGGCACAGTGGCTCACCCCTGTAATCCTAGCACTTTGGGAGGCTGAGGCAGGTAGATCACTTGAGCACAGGAGTTCGAGATCAGCCTGCCCAATATGGTGAAACCTCATCTCTAAAAAAGATACAAAAATTATTCGTACATAGCGGTGCATGTCTGTGGTCCCAACTACTCTGGAGGCTGAGGTGGGAGGATCACCTGAGTCCGGGTGGTCAAGGTTGCAGTGAGCCAAGATTGCGCCACTGCACTCCAGTATGGGTGACAGAATGAGACCCTGTCTCAAAGAAAAAGGAAAAGAAAGACCTAAGTTTCCTTCACATTCCTGTGGTCGAATCTAGATAGCTTTTATAAACTTGAGTCTACTCTGGTTGCTGTTTTTGGCCTAGTTTCCTTTTGGACCAAGAAAAGAGTTTTCAAAGTCCCTCAGCGCATGATGTGTTTTCTCTCCTGAGCAATTTCTAATTCAGGATGCCAAGTTTAGCCACACTGGGCAGGTTGGTGAAGGAGGGTCAGGTCTCACATGTTCCGTAATGACCAGTTTTTATTGCGGGCCAAATTGAACCCTTTTAAATTACCATGCCCCTAGCCAAGATCTAGTTTCCCACTGACAGTAATCATAGTGTGAGCTGGTCGTGAAGTCATATGTGTGTTTGCCTTTTTGTTTAGAGTAGGAATGGGACTGAAAGAAAGACCTGTTCAAAACTGAGAGATTTACTAAAATTTGACTTACATTTTATTACAAATGTGTTCAGTGCTTTTCTCCTGAATTTGAAATCTGATCAATGCAAATCAGTGAAAAACAAACAAATGGAAATGGCTGTGCCTGACTCATTATGAGAACTATCCTAGTCCTTTCATTCTCAAAGTTTCTCTTCCCTATTTTCCTTGTCCTGAGTCCAGTCCACAGGGATGGCTCTAAATTCACATTTCTCACTGCAGCCTTTGGTTCTGAAAGGACTGGATTTTTTTACTTTGGGGCATTACACGGGCATTCATATATCATAACCCCATGATAGCCTTTGCATTGCTCTGTAAGTTTCATGGTGTTGCTTATCCTTGAACTTGTGTATTGACAAACACTCTTTGACCACACCCTAACCAGGCTCCTCTGAGCTCTCTTCTTTACTAGACCTCAGCTTTGACCTATAGACTTGAACAAACACGAACATAATTTTTGACAGGTCAAAGCCTCATCCCTACGATGATCCCAGCTCCCTTAATGTGACTACCTGAGAAAACTCGAGGCTGTCAAAGGAATTTACTATTGGCTGCAGCCATTACTTGAAGGTAGGGCCCCTGTCTCCCAGGCTCTTTGGGAGGATGACAGCCTAACTTCAATCAGAGTCAGTGAGTAATCCCAGATAGGTTTCATGTGAACCAAACCCCTCTCCCACCTTTTATAATTTTTCGCTTCCTTGACTCTATTGAGAAACACCCTGTCTCCCTTCCCAGTCCTTCCTTCTCTTTTTAAAATGCCTGGTCAACTCTGCACAAATCACAATTGAGGTCACTTCATGCTGGACTCTTTTCCCTGTTGCAATAGTATACTACTGCTAAAAGCTATCCTTGTCACTTTCACTAGTGTCCAGCTTTATCTTCGACAGTATACATTGTCTGCCCAACTAAACTCCAAGCTCACTGAGTATATCTTTCACCTTTTTGTGTTGGCCATGGCTCTCTGCACAGTGCTATGCACATGTAAGGTTCTCAGAAACAATCTACTCTGCTAGAGAAATGGCACAGCAATCGATTTGGGGCATAAAATCTGCACAAATGGTGATTATCTTTGTTCTTGTTGTAGGATAAGTCAAGGAACTGGGAGATTCATTCAAACTAATTCACACTCAGAATATCACATCTCTCTGGACAGGTCTAAATCCACAATTTGGGTAGATCACATCCTCCATGAGTTTGTATTTTGCGCTTTCTGGTTCTATGTTCCCTTAACTGTGCACCCTATACATACACACTCAACACATACACACATGCACATACACAAGTGTGTGCACACATACATATGTACACACACATATACACATGCATGCATGCAAACACATGTGCACGTGTACACACATACACATAATATATACATGTACTCACCTCCACACATAGATATGCACATGCATACATGTGCACACATACACATATACACGTGTATGCACCGACATGCACACACACATACACACATGCACACGATACACACATACATATGTGCACACATGAACATACACACACATGCACATGCACACACATACACACACAGAAATTGTGATTTCCCCTTCTGTTTTGCTTCTATGTTTGCCCTCATTCTCATCTCTGGAAATATTTGATATTATAAAAGCTAAACTCAGTACTAAAATTCAAACCCATGAGGTGATACTTCCCAGGAATCACAATTTTAAGGAGTGGATTATTAAGGTGAAAAAAAAATTATTTTTCAGTATTTTAACTAAACAGATGTCTACAATTCAAGAGTAACAAGACCTCGAACATTGTACTGACTTTTTAACCTTTTAAATGAATATAAATTTTGTAAGTATTTGAGGAGCCAAGAAAGACGAGATCTTTTGGGAAGGGAAGGTCTATTACGCCATGCTCTTAGAGCGATCTAGGCTGTCTGGTGCATTCTGAACAATGGAGGCAATTGAAGAGCTCAAATGAGTAGGTGATTCTTTACGTCTTTACAAGGCATCTCCTGGAAACTCACAGCACTAGAGTTTCAGTGGGTCCTAAGACTTCCTTCCTCTGGCACAATCTTCCCATCATGATGGGCCCTGGTTCAAGATCCTTACATTACACATGCCCAGGCAACTTTTGAATCAATTCTCAGTGTCTTTAAAAATAATAATAAATTTGATTTAAAGAGGAATTTCCACCTCCCTGCCACCGCCACCTGTATTAGAATTCTCTAGAGGGACAGAATAAGAGAGATGTATATATATGAAGGGGAGTTTATTAAGGAGTATTGAGTCACACGATCACAAGGTGAAGTCCCACAATAGGCTGCCTGCAAGCTGAGGCACAAGGAAGCCAGTCTGAATCCCAAAACCTCAAAAGTAGGGAAGCTGACAGTGCAGTCTTCAATCTGTGGCCAAAGGCCTAACAGCCCCTGGCAAACCACTGGTGTAGGTCCAAGAGTCCAAAAGCTGAAGAATTTGGAGTCTGATGTTTGAGGGAAGGAAGCACCCAGCACAGGAGAAAGATGAAGGCTGGAAGACTCAGCAAGTCAGCTCCTTCCACCTTTTTCTGCCTGCTTTATTCTAGCTGTGCTGGCAGTTGATTAGATGGTGCCCACCCAGATTGAGGGTGGGTCTGCCTCTCCCAGTCCACTGACTCAAATGTTAATCTCCTTTGGCAACACCCTCACAGACACACCCAGGAACAAAACTTTGCATCCTTCAATCCAATCAAGTTGACACTCAATCTTAACCATCACTCTACCACACACACACACACACACACACACACACACACACACACACAAACACACAAAATCCACTATTACTTTAATATGCCTTTTATGGACTGAATTGTGGCCCCCCTCCAAATTCATACATTGGCATCCTAAATCTCAATACTTCAGAATGTGACTATGTTTGGCGATAGGGCCTTTATAAAGGCAATTAATGTAAAGTGAGGTCATATGTGTGGACCAAATCCCAACGTGACTGGTATCCTTGAGAAGAGGAGATTAGGACACAGACATGCACACAGAAGAAAGACCCCATGAAGACGCAAGGAGACATGGCCATCTACATGCCAAGGAGAGAGGCTTCAGAGAAAACAACCATGCAAACACCTTGATCTTGGACTTCTACCCTTCAGAAGGGAGAAAATAAGTTTCTGTTGTTCAAGTCACCTAGTATGTGGTACTTTGTTATAGCTGCCCCAGCAAACTGATACAGCTTTTCATCATTTTCTCCACACCTCTGAAAAAAACATTAATTTTGCAGGTAAAACCTACTCTGTGAATGGACATATCCAAAGCCATGAGGCTAAACAAGGATTTTAACGATCAGGTTTTAAAATATTTTACACAACACTTTTTTTCCCCATTCTACGTTTATAAAAATCATTTGAAACAATAAACTTTATTCCTGTGGAACTACAGTTCTCAATCCCACCTTCATATTGCAATCAACTAGGGAGATTGGAGAAAGGAGGGTTCTGATGTCTGGTTTCCATCTTCAGAATTTCTGAATGATTGGCATCTGTTGGGCACCAGTACCCCACCCATGTCATTCTCATGTGCAGCTAGGGGTGAGAAAAATGGCTCTAAACAATCAATTGACTGGAAAAACCCTGAGAATTTAAAGTTTGCAAAGAGCATTATTCTGTTTCATCTTTTAAAAGACTTGGATTTCATAAATCATGGTCTATTGACCCACTGATATGAAATATACTTCTTACTCCAATGATCTTTCCACGCTGTTCAGTCCCCCTGTTGTTAGGGAGTAGATATTGCATTATGCAATGAGAACAGATATTGCTTAGCAGTTTCATCACCATTGATCGAGGCAAGTTACAAAATGGCAGGGAGAGTTTTACAGGGCATTTAAAATGCTTCAAGTATCAGGGAAGCATCTATGCCGAGAAGAAACTCCATTCTATTAGGGGTGTTCTGTATCCCACATCACTCTAATTAGCAGCTTAGCAACACAAGTCCTGTAGAGAACTGGCCTCATTTGGTGGGGCAGCATTGAGAACTAGTTCTCTGGAATTTGGCAGCAAGTGAAACCGCTATGAGTGCCAATTAGATGGAGTTGCCTTCAACCCCTTGCTACTTAGTAGTGACTTTTTAATTTGTGTTGGGCTTTCATTAAAGATCAATCTGACTCTGTGATTTCTAATGTCCTTTTATTTGGTAAGTCAATCCCAGCCTGGCAGTGTCACATAACACAAAATGTTAATTTAAAAAAAAAAACAAGCCCTGACTAAAATTGACTTTCAAAACTCAGCTCTCTCGTTCCAGAAGAGAAAGAATAAATAAATAAATAAATAAATAGGGAGAGATCCAAGATGGCCGATTAACAACAGCTCAGGATTGTAGCTCCCAGTGAAAGCACAGAGAGTGAGTGGACGCCGCAATTTCAGACGAATTTCTGTGGCCCACAAACTGGGAGACTCCTGGCAGAGGAGCCACACATGTCGCCAGCGTGACTCTTTTGGCCAGCGCAGCTGTTTTGCTGGCGCCCCTGCGCGGCGC